>OX456527.1:50648833-50833733 GCA_949748255.1 Eustalomyia histrio
TCTGCATATCAATAATATTTTATATTATATATTATAATCCCAGCAAAAATGAAGCTGCCAAATAAGCAATAAAATCATCACTACTATGGCAAAGGCATCACTTCTTTTCTAATGGTTTCATGGATGAATTTAACATAAGCGTGTCATAGGATGGAAGTATTCAAATGTAGCTACTAGCATTACTTATACTTTATTCTAAAGAAGCAATGATAATACAATGATTAGGTATTCTGATGCATGAGTGGAAAAAGTTCATATACTTTGTAGTATTCAAGCTTTGATGAAAATTTAATTCATAAGAAAGCAGAAAAATAAGTTAAAAGAAGCGAAATTTATGCATTGATATACAAATACTATTTATTAAAAAAAAATAAATAATTCTGCTTTAGTAAAAAAGCATTTTTGAAACATTTTTTAAATATTTTAATGAATTTTTAGACAAATTTTATAATTTTTTTGGATAAATAAAAACTAGTTGTACAATTTGGAAACATTTTTAGACAATCTTAAAATATTTTTGAACGATTTTAAATAATTTTTGCACAATTTTAAAACATTTTTGGGCAATTTAAAATAACTTTTACACAATTTTAAAATTATTTTGATAAATTCTAAATTAAAACTGGAAATGTTGTAGTGTTAAATAATAAACATAATGCAAAAATACACAGATTGCGTCGTCATAAATATTTAATGCTAAAAATGCAAATGACAGGTAGTCTCAATTAAAGGTTAAAAAAAAATCAGTTTTTCTTGATTTTTCAAAACTTTTATAAAAATTGCAAAACTGCATAAATTCTAACCCTCATGAAATTTTAAACTAAAATATAAAAAATGATTTAATAAAAAAATTAAAAAAGTTCATTAGAACTATTTTCTTAATTTGAATAAATGCTTAAATTCCAAAAAAAAAAAAAAATATATATACGATATACTATAACTTATGCTTTAGAAGTAATGAAGAGTGATATTTTAAGATATGCATCGGGTTTATATCCAGATAACTGCATTTGATATATGAACACATGAATTCTTTTGCCTTAATATAACACCAAAAAATCATAAAAGAATGTCAACTGAAGTTTAGGAAGCAATGAAAGAAGTTATAGTCACAGAATGACTACCATTTTTTTTGCTGGGATATTATGTCTATATTTTACCAAGTTGTTCTAGAAGTAGAAAAAGTGCTTCAGAGGACATTCGTTTATATCAGAATTAGCACGAACAAAAAAAAAAAAATAAAATATTTGCCTGCTTAGGAAAATTAAATGTATACATTTAAGATCGACAACATTTTTTAGAACATTATACCTTTGAATCTATTCTAGAACAGGTTCTTTGGAAGTTGTGGCAGTATAATTTTCAATAAAAAATCTACAAATAATTTGTTAACAAGATTGTACTTAAAATGTAATGGGAACTTAATTCCTTTCAGACATATGAGCGTTTCAGAAGCCCATTGAGCCAACTCTCTTAGAAGAAATTTTAACGAAATTAATCACAGATTTTTTCTAAATCCCCTATGAAATATTTGCTTAAATCAAATATAAGGACGGCGGGACGTTAACATAGAGGTAAAATGTATTCTCAATATAATTTCTCTCTTCACTTACGTTTTAATATGTTCACTGCATATGAAAAGACAAAATTTAAAATACAAATAACCAAAGTTTAGTACTTAATTAAAGCAATGAATGTCAAATCTGTAAAGAAATATTTGAAGTTAACGTTTAGATAGTCAGTTACTATCCAGTGTTAATTTTATAAAATGTAAATTGTAGACAAAAAACCTGCTTATACGTATTTTAGAAAATCCTTGGTTTCCTAAAACAGTATTAAGAACATTTAATGCCATCCGATCACTTTACTATTTATAGCACTGAAGTTGGAATACAACTCCCATATATGGAGCTTTTGGTTGGCATATAAAGGCACTCATTATTAATAGTAGGGAATTAAGCTCTATTGACTCATTTAAGAACCCCGTCGGAATGTGGTTTGGGAATGTGGCCGGTTTTATAAATGGAATACTACTAATAAATAAGTATAAAGGGTAGTTTATAGTCAACTTTCCAGTGGATCGCAGAATACATTACAGCGAACATTTTCTTATCGGTCGTACAAATCAAATATGGAATGAAAACTCCCCAAACTATTTCTTTTTATCAAAAATTTACATAAATTCAAGTCAAATTTCCACAAACACTACACGAGTAAAAAAAAAAATGATCTGACACAATATATAATCATATTCAATTTTAAAGTTCTTAATAACTAAATTGATCCAAAAAATGGCAGGTCATATCATAAATCCAGCACTATATTTGAGGATTTTGTACGATCTAAACGTATCCAAAAATAGCAGATCAAATTTGACCCAGCAATATATTTAAGGATTAAGTAAGATCTAAATTTATCCGAAAAATATTTTAGATCAAATTGTATCAGATTATATCCAACAATATTATGTATATGAAATCTAGTTTATTGAAAAATCCAACCTCATGTACTTTTGTGCTTTACTTACCAAGTGCTTTCATTAGACGTGACATTATTTTTATTTTATAAAAGGATAATAGTTATTCTTGTAACTGAACGTAAAATTTGGCTTATTTTAGTTTCTCGCTTCACTCACCAAAAAAGTCTGTAATAGCAACTGAAAATTTTGCTGTTATTACGGGAAATTTTGCTAATTTGAAGCCAGCGGTATTTTTTTAGTTTCCGCTACTAAATTTAAGCAAACTTTTTGGTTAATAGAATATAAAATCTGTTTGCTAAATTAGCAAAAAGATTTTATAAATATTATTAATATTAGTACAAAATTTCAAATTTATTTTTTTTATAGAACATCAACATTTTTTTTATTTCATTTATTTTGGTCAAAAAATATTTAAGACAACCCATCTAAAAATCGAAATATATATGAGCATACATGATCATACGTGGGCATACATGGGCTTGTATATGATCATACATGGGCATACATGGTCATATACGTCCATACATTGTTCAATATATGACCATACATGATCTCATATATGATCATATATCTTCGGATCCGAAATTTGAGGGTATATGGACGTATATGATCATATACGAGCATACATGAATAATATATGAGCATGTATGATAATATATGCACATATATCACCATATACCCTCAAATTTCGGATCCGAAGATATATGATCATATATGAGATCATGTATGGACGTATATGACCATGTATGCCCACGTATGATCATGTATGCTCATATATATTTCGATTTTTAGATGGGAAAATTAAAAAAAAATCAAAGGCTTAAAAATTGTAAAAAACATAAACGAATTCATCAGTTTGTTTCAGTATGGTAATTTCTGCTTTGAAAAATATTTTAGTAAAAATTTTTTACTTTTAAGGCCAAATTTTAATTGTTTTTAGGGCTGATTTTAAATAAACTTTTTGGTGCTATTTTAAGTGGATGTCCTATTATAAGACATTAGTCGGTATATTCACTTCCGATATCTTTTTTTAATATACCCAGCAAAACTTTGGTAATGGGTGCGATATTCTAATGCGTTACCTTGTAATGATAGCTCGTTACATTTTTCATTATTTGCAAGCGTAAAGTAATAAGTTACTGATTATTGATTACGTAATGTATGATTTAAAAATGTAAAGTAATAATTGAAATTGTGTTTTTCTGTAAGCAAAAGGGTAGTGTATGTTTGTTTTGACAACACTAGCGAAAAAACGAAGCGCAACAATTCATTTAAATTTAAAGCAATTACATACTATATGCGTCGATAGCTCAGTGGTTAGAGTTCTTGGCTGGTAACCATATTTCCTGGTTCGATTCCCATCATGACCACATTATTTTTAATAACGTTTAAAATATTTATAATAATTTTTTTTTAATAAAAATTCCTCTTTTTTTAAAAATTTATTTTTAGACACATTACTTTTTCCATTCTCGTAACCATGTAAGTAACCCTTTCATTATCACCTTTAAAGTAATGGGTATATACATTACTTTGAGGCTCATCGCCTGTAAAATTCATCAGTGAAGTAAGGTGTAAAGTAATCAATGAGCCCCTGTGGCTATACATTACTTTACTCATTATTTGGTAATGTGTGGTTTTGCTGGGTATGTAACATTTAAAGGCAATTTAAGTTTGTAGGTGTAAGTTTTAATTAGAAATGACATATCCACTTTTTTAAAATTAGTAAATGTTTTTTTGCTAATTTGAGCAAATCGGTTTTCAAAAATTTGTAAATATTCTGTAAAAAATTCTGTAATTTATAAAATATAAATAACAAAAAGATTTGTTAAATAATAATGTTTTTTACTAAAAATCAGTACAAAAATAGTAAAGTGGGATTGAAAACCGTTTACAAATTTTTCTACAAACTTTTTTTTCTGAGTGTATTATTTAGCGTATTAAAATTAAATCACATAAGAAGACATTCCTTGGACATATAATCATTCAAAAAAGAATTTGAATCAAAGTGGAACATTTTTTGTATGAAATTTTCGCGTAGACTCTGAATTTTATATATAATAAAATATATAAGATATGATGAGTTGCGAGAATTGCGATAATAATTATATTTAATTAATTAATTATATTTTTGAACTTTTAATTAATTTAAAATAATAGAACAAGAACAACTTTAAAACTTCAATGGCGATGAGATTTTTTGCCAGACCATATTTTTTGCTATAATGGCATGTTTGTAGGATTGTGGAGCTAGTGAAATCTAACTTTTTTTGGACCACCTTAGTATACTTAGAAATAAGAAAAAAATTAAATAATACAAAAAAGTTTTTTTTTTCTCCCTAGTTGGGATTCGACACCATTTACATAGAACTTCATATAATTATATCTTATATCATATTTAAAATACTCTAAAATTTCTCAACTTTTTTGCAACAACATTTCTTAAATTGGACGATATATTGAATCATATATCATTATATCTTTAATATAAGATGGCATACAAGTTGGTTGAAAAGTTCCTGCGCTCGAAATGAAAGAATACTGTTTTTGTTACGAAATATATATTTTTTTAATATAATCTCCTAGAAGCTCAATACACTTGTTCCAATGATCTTCCAATAATTTTATCCTATCCTTATAATGGTTTTCCGGAAGCTCTGCGAAATAACCGTCTAGGCTGTTATGCTTTCGACGAAGGAATTGTTTGAGATTTCTGAAGTGATAGTAGTCACTGGGAGCCAAATCTGGTGAATACGGTGGATGTTCAAGCAATTCGTACTTTAATTCTTTGAATTTGCCATCGTCAAAACACTTTTGTGAGCAGGTGCATTGTCTTGATGAAAAATTAATTTGTTTCTTCTTTAAACCAGGTCTTTTCTCACGAAATTTTTCATCCAGCTGATCCAAAAGGCTGCAATAATAATCAGAGTTGATAGTTTTACCTTTCTGAAAATAATCAATCAACAAAATTCCTTTTGCATCCCAAAAAATTGATGCCATAACCTTCTTTGCTGATCGTTGTGACTTCACCTGCTTTGGAGCTGAACAACCAGCTTCAGTCCACTGTAAACCTTCTTGTTTCAACTTAGGATCATGGTGGTAGATCCAAGTCTCATCCATAGTTATAAAACGACGCAAGAAGTCGGTTTTATTCGTCTTAAAACGCTCTAAATTACGCTGAGTAATTTGTTTTCGATCCAGTTTTTGTTGAATTGTTAATGTGTGCGGCACTAACTCCCCAAACAGTTTTTTCATACGTGATTCTTCATGTAAAATATGGAGTATTCGTTCGTCTGAGATGCCTATGGCATTAGCAATTTCACGCTTAGTCAAACTTGGGTCTTCACTAACCATATTATGTACCTGCTCAATGATTTCTGCTGTGGTTGCAGTTTTTGGTCGTCCTTCGCGTGTATCGTCTTTAAGGCTGGTACGACCACGTTTAAATTCACCAGCCCAAAATTCAACGGTGCGTTTTAAAGGTGAGGACTCCTTATACACTTCTAACAATTGTTCATAAATTTCCTTTGCTTTTAAACCCTTCAAAACAAAGAATCTAATGACTGCACGATATTCAATTTTTTCCATATTAAAAAAAAATCAATGACACGTCAACTTCAAATGGCTTGTAAACAAAGAAAGAATTGACAGAATCACTTGCAACTTTGCATGTGTTCTCAGGACAGTTGTACTAACTTGAGAAAAAAAAAAGTTTGGAGCTAGCAGTGCCATCTCTTGGTGAGCGCAGGAACTTTTCAACCAACCTGTATATAAATAATTTTATATGTTGTCCTGCATAAGCCATATATAATTATACATAGTGTTACATATAACATTATATAACAAATATATATACCATATCTTATCAAATAAACCATATCTAATTTTATAGAGATCAATATAAAGGGTGGTTTAATTTTAAGAGCCGATGTTGATTTTTAATAAAACACAAATTATTTTGGAAATTATTGTCATTTCATTTTATTATGATAATATGGTATGGTTCAATTATGTACGGAACAATATATCGGCCAAATGGCCGCCGCGACTTCGGCGGCACACCTCCATCCGATGGTCCAAATTTTAGATGACGCTGAGGCATAATTAAGGTTTTATGCCGTTAATGTGTCTTTTCTTTCAAATAACCCCAAAGAAAGAAGTCCAACGGTGTCAAATCACATGATCTTGGCGGCCAATTGACATCGCCACCACGTGAGATAACACGGCCATTGAATTTGTCGCGCAAAAAAGCCATTATTTCGTTAGCTGTGTGGCAAGTGGCACAATCCTGTTGAAACCACATATCGTCCAGGATCATATCCTCAATTACTGGAATGGTTTTATTTATTTATTTATTTGCCAAGATGTTTATCACAGAAGTAAGACTCTAGTCCTAGCTTCAATTTTAACAACTCGTGAACAATCGCGAGATAGCGAACACCCGGTGACCCTGTTTGCTGAAATTTGCCCACAATTATCCCGATTGTGGAGACATTTGGTCGATTATGTTGACCAAAAAAGTCACGAAGTTCACGAAATGCATTTTGATTTGAACGCCCATTTTCATAATAACTTTAACGCGTTGCTCGAATGTGTATCTTTCCATGGTTCAAATTGAGTTAGTCTGAAATTAAGAAATGCCAAATGAAATGCAGAAAATCTTGACGTTTAGGTGTGATTCACATTCATCATCGGCCCTCAAAATTTAACCACCCTTTATAACTAGGTGTGGTTATGTCTGGCAAAATATAAACTAATTTAATAATGTAATATGTTTATATGTTATTAGATAAAGCCATATATGATTACATGTAGACTTTTTTACTCAGGTACTCCCTCTGTCCACCTTTCCATAATATATTTTCCTAATTTGAACACAATGGCTTAGTCTTAAACTTATCAGTAGCTAAAATTTAAGATACTTCCAATATCACATCAGTCGTATAATTAGGGGAACAGCCTGCTTCAGAGTACTCAACATATTTTCCATACTTTTTTATACATTTGTTAAATATTTGGATTATAATTATGTACATTATCTACCGTAAACGCTGAGGCGTGGTGAAATTTTGATATGATATCTTTGAGAAAAAGTACTACCAATTTATGCAGATTTCAATTTTGTCAAAGTTTTTACAAATTGTAGCTCCATTATGTAACCAATTATTTGATTATTAAACTTGTTATTGGGTGTTAACATTTATTAGAAAGCATAAGAGCATTTTTAAAAACAATTTCTTTTAAATATTTTGGAATTAAAACAGTAAATTTAATGTGGAGGCAGATAGTAGATATGATTTTGGTCAATTATTGTAAATTTGTTTAATATTTTTATTTTTGAAATCTTCTACATTTAATTTTTTTTTTAACTTGCATAGACATTTAATATCGTAATTTATGATAATTTATTATTTACCTACCTACCTTTACATTTTTGTTGTTGTGGTATTTGATTTCTAAATGAAAGTGAAATTATGTACTTTTTAACACGCACCCTCAACTTTATATGTATTGCATTTTGGTTCGTTAGTATTTTTAAATATTTATTTATATTTTTATTATTTTTTATAATAATGTTTTACTTATGTATTTTTACATTATGGTACGTGCTTTGGCCAATTTACCTATGGTTTGTTTATTTTCTTTTGTATAAAAATTTCTTTTTAACATTTTAAATTCCTGAATATAAACTTCCATGGTCAAGCTGTTGATTGACAGTTTTTTGTTCAGTACTTTCTGATATAGTTACTTTGTATACGATTGTTGTGTTGGCCAGTGCTCATTAGAGCTTGAAACTTAAATTAGTTATTATATATTTTTTTCAAAAGAAAAAATTTGTTTTCTAATTTGTTTTGTTTTTTTATAACAATTGCAAGTAAGTAATTTTACTTTTTATTTAATTCGTTTAATTAACAAAAAAAATATATATAGAAATTTGTTTTCTTTTTTTTTAAGAAAAGTTTTCTTTTACGTTAAGCTTATAAAGTTATAAAAGGTTTGATAATTTTTTTTTTGTAATTTTCTTTGTTTTTTTTAAGATTCCATTGCTAAAGCCCTTATGACTATAGATTTTTTCATAACTTTTTCTTTCTTTTAGGGGTTTTATTTGATTTTATTTCTTTTAACATTTTCTTTAATTAATATCAAGAAAATTAAATAAAAACCCTAAAAAAAGTGTAGAAAAAGTTAAGAAAAACTCTCATAAAGGGCTTTTAAGCGAAATGCTTTTTAAAAAAATCGAAAGACTTAAGACACAAACCTTTTAAAAATCAACCTTCTGAGAAATTGCCGCTTTAAGGTTAAAAGGTTATTTTTACTTTGATTGTTCTGCAATAACCATAATTTCCTATACACTCAGACAAAAAAGTAAGTAGAAAAATTTTGTACTGATTTTTAGTACAAACAAATTTTATTTAGCTAATCTTTTTGCTATTTACATTTTACAAATTACAGAATTTTTTACAGAATATTTACAAATTTTTGTTGCTAATTTCAGTTATTATTTTAAAAATTTTTGAAAACCGATTTGCTAAAATTAGCAAAAAAAATTTACTAATTTTAAAAAAGTGGATTTTAAAGGAAATTTTATTTCTAATTAAAACTTACACTTACAAACTTTAATTCCCTTAAAATGTTACATAGATTAAAAATATCGAAAGTGAAGATACCGACTCATGTCTAAAAATAGGACATCCACTTAAAATAGCTATAAAAAGTTTTATTAGTTCTAAAAATTAGCCCTAAAAACAATTCAAATTTCACCTTAAAAGCAAAAAAAAAAAAAAAATAATAAAAAATTTACTAAAATATTTTTCAAAACAAAAATTATCAAATTAAAATGATAAATTCGTTTATGTTTTTACAATTTTTAAACCATTAATTTTTTTTTTTTAATTTTGTCTAAAATATTTTTTGAAAAAAATAAATAAAATAAAAAAATTTTGATGTTTGATAAAAAAATAAATTTGAAATTTCGTACTAATATTTATAATTTTTAGTAAATTTTTTTTGCTGATTTTCGCAAACAGATTTTAAATTTTACTAAAATTTAGTAGCGGCAGATAATTTTTTCTACAAATTTCATTGTACTACACGTCAGCAGACATGTGTTGCTACGATTAGCATAAAATACCGCTGGGCTCAAATTAGCAAAATTTCCCGTAATAACAGCAAAATTTTCAGGTGCTATTACAGATTTTTTTTTTTTGTGAATGTATTTCCACATTAACACTCAAATACAAAAGTCGGTAATATTACAGAAATATTTCCAATTTTCTAATGTTCATATGTGTACAGAAAGAAATACAATACCTCTAATTTACGGCTCAGAAAAAATTTGTTAAAATTAACTTTGTTTTTACTAACTCTTAAAATAAGAATCTTTTAATAAAAATTAATAAAAAACTATTAACAAATTTTGTAGTTTTGCTAACACAAATTAACAAATTTAAATCTAAACCCAAAATTGGAAATATTTCTGTAAAATTAAAGAATTAGTTTCTTTTGAGTGTATTAGTATCCTCTAAATTCGTTATATATTGGCTAAAAGTTGCAACAACAAATATAATTTTTGTAAAATAAATTGCATTTTCTGATAGACTTTTAAAACTGACTTATTATGTTGAATGAACTTTATGTGATAAAAAGTATCATATTGTCAAATGTGAATGACTATAATTTTCGTTTTAGTATAAAACTTGTATTATTTATTCCATATATGTAAGCTTTTACCTATAATGTGTTTGTGTGCAATATGTTGCAAGGGATTTTATAAAACCACATGTTTTTATTGTTGTAACAGCTAAATAAAGAAAACAAGTAAAAAAAAAAAAGAAATTATCTGTAGACATAAATTTGCACTTGCATAGTAATAATTTTCAAATGCGATTGCAACATGATGAAACATGGTGAATAAACTATGCCATCCAATAAAGGAAAACAGTAACAACAAGAAAATTGCAACAAAAAAAAAAAAAAAAAGTAGTCAATGGACTCACGTATTTTGCATAGAAGACATAAAATAACAAAAGAAAAATTTTTATAAAGAAAAAAATAATACATATGTATGTGGAAATTGTGGCTATTTTGTAATCTGCAAGTTAATCACATTAAATGGAGTGAAAAATTTGATTGAAAATAAAATTGAAAAAATATAAACAATTTATTTAGTAAAATTAATATACAACATTTTTAGAATAATAAAATTTCATAACTCAGTGTACGGAGTGTACGAAAAGTGAGGTTGCAAAAATCAAAAATTGCATGTGCCCATAAAAAATATTTTAAAGGAATTTGCCCAACAATTTTAAATATGCTACTCTTATTACAATCAGATTTTTGGTTCAGAAGATATAGCCCTTCAAAATAGACTAATTTTCAGTGTTCAAAAAAAAAAAACAGACAATTTTTAGATAATTTGGTCAGTTTTCAAATACAGTATCTCAAAAACTAGGGAAGGGATTTTTGATTTTATTGATATATCTATTTATTAAGAAAATAATAAAAAAATTGTACTGTTTGCTTTATGTTTGTCCAGGTAAATAGATATTATCTCAACTTTAATGAAAAATAAAAAAAAATATAAATTTCAATAAACTATTCAGTTTTATTTCTTCGACCTTGTTAATGTTAGTTCTTGGTAATTAATTTTTCAAGCCTAAGGTCAATTTTATAAAAGAAAATATTTATTTTCAGGGATTTTTTTATTTTTTTTTTCTTATTTTAATTTTTAACAAATTAAAAAAAAATTTAATGATACAACAAAGTTATTAAACATTTAAACTAAGAAAAAAATCCCTGAAGAAGTTATCCATTCAGATAGCAAAATATTGGATTAAAAATAAATATTTTCTTTTATAAAATTTACCTTGGGCTTGAAAAATTAATTACCAAGAACTAATAAATTTCAATATCTGCCATATTTTCTAAATAAGTTCTTTGATTATTCCTTAACCTAATGCAAAAATATCCAGCTTCCCGTCCTTGCCTCATTTTTTGCTAGAGGTAAAATTTTGAAATAAGACATTGTTTCAAAAATGTTTTGCATGCATTTTTGGGCAATTTATTGTTTCGTTCATTACCGTTAAGATATATGATTTTGGTTTTTCATTCTGTAATGCTTACCTGAGATCCTCAAGCAAATTTTGCTCCCTGAATTCAGGTGCAGATACAGGATATGCCAATAAAGGTACGCACCTAATATAGAAATTACGTACAAATAGTCAAACATCCAATACAGGTAGGCACAAATCTTATACGGACACCTGCATGATATCAAAGCCCATATGTATACAGGTAATACACGCAGAGAAAAAACATAGTTGCAATATGATCACTGCTACTATATTGTGCTTGCTGCAAACGGGTATGGTTGTCACAACCATATTATTGGTTGTCTAATCATCAACATGGTCACTACCATCATTATTATAGTAAATATTTCACTATTCTATGATTGCCACCTTCTATTTTTTAACATGATTGGCAGTAACCATACTGTGGTTACAAATATTCTGACTATGAAAAAAATATGATAATTATGCAACCATAAAATGCTGGCAACAATCAAAGAATCATTGTACATCAAATAAAACATGCCTTTGACATTTACAGTCATAATACGAGTATTGTATTGTTTTCATAAAAACCAAAATGTCCTAAAAAAAACAATCATATATTGTTTTCTAAAACTGGACAAATATCAGATGGGTAGAAAATACCTTTCATGTGGCATTAAAACATTTCATCAATTGACCTTTAAGATCCAGTTATTTTTTTTTTAAACTTTAGAAGATTTTTTTTGAGGGTTTTTTTTTCGAAAATTCCTCATACATGTAATATTATTTACAATAATCAATTCATTGTCAAAAAGATTCTATATAAAGATTTTATATGGATCATATTATGATAATCCAGAAATCATAATATAGTTATGGGGACCATAATGTAATAACATTTTGAGCATACCATGATTACATGCAATCATATTATGATAAATTCAACATCATAATATGTTTATTTAGAACCATAATATGGTAATTTGGATCATAATATAACTAGGGTTATTATGGTAAAATTATGGATATTTTATTATCATAATATGATAACCATAATATTGTACGACTATGGTTGGCACAATCATACACCCAAAAATATATGATGCTCTTCGAATATGATTATCCCAACCATGTTTTTTCTTTGCGTGTAGGTAGATTAGACTATATATTTGAAAACAATTGTAATCCCTGGATTAATCTACTACTAAAAGTTGCCGAGACAAGTAATTTTAAGTCACTTCAAACAAGACGTTTGACCTGTTTAAGAAGTCAACCAAAGAAAAAAATTTTGTGAAAGCTGCCTTCGAGGAACTTAATAGTTTATATGGCAATATACAGAGAAGTGAAGATATTGGGAACGATCTTGAATGTTTTAAACTTCAAGAAAAAAGTTTTTTTTATTTATTGTACATAAATAGTATAAATTTATTTTATTATGGCCCCAGCGCCTATAGGCATTATTGGAGCTAGCTGGCAAGATATATTACTTGTTAAATGTACATATGAAAATAATTACATATAATATTAACAAAAAAAATGTTGATTCTGAAAAATATAGAGAATATGCTTTAAAAGCTGCATCACTTTTAGCAGAATTATATCCACAGAAAAATTTAACCCCGACAGTTTTAAAAATATTGTTGCACGGCAAAGATATAATTGAATATCAGACTTTAACAATTGGACAGTTTTCTGAAAATTCACAAACAAATTTCATAAAAAATATACAAATTTTATAAAAAATATACAAATTTTATAAAAAAATAATACATTATATATTTTTTAATTTTATCAGGCTCAAGATCACAATTTTTTTAATGATACTAACGAATAGTAAACACTAAATTGTAAGGATCAGCGCTAGAGGGAGTGCACAGATAGATCAAATAATATTCAAAAATTTATATACAAAAACATAGGGCACGATGTAATTTATAAACTTATATAATAAACAACACTCAAATATGTTGTGAAAGAAAATATTAGTATGCCAGATTCCCAATTGGTTCCCAGAAATGGAAACATTAACATTTGGAATGGCAACCCTGTCAATTTGTGCTTCGAAAATCGAAGATAGTTGCCAAAGGGTAATCCTATAAATAGATGGAAAAAGCTCATTGGTACGGGTAATCATTCACTAACTGAAAAATGTAATTTCACATAGTCATTTTCCTTAGAGGAGTGTGATATAAATGCCTGCTCAAAACCATGAGTTATTTGTATTGGGTGGTTCAGAAGGAGGCTGAAGATGACCTGGTCGCTCGGGTCGAAAGTGTGCACTCCCTCTAGCGCTGATCCTTATAATTTTTTCCATTTAATAAAAAAGTTAGTGTTTACTATTCGTTAGTATCATTAAAAAAATTATGATCTTGAGCCTGATAAAATTAAAAAATATATAATTAAAACAGATAGAACAAATAATATTCAAAAAATTATATAAAGAATACATTGCTGAACACTTTCAAATCTTCAAGGGTGAGCCAAAATGAGGACCTCTTCAACATGTTAGCAGCATCTTCCCATCCACTCAATTCATCACTACGCCATGTAAAGTCACGAAAAGAGTTTGAAAATAATTATAGATCAAGATTATTAGTCTTCTAGATATACCTTCTTTTACGGATTGTGAGAAGTATTTTACAAAAAATTTAAAAATAAATTAAAAAAAAAATATTTTTTTTAAATCTTTTCTGGAATAATTTTAAATCATAAAAATCTTTAAAAAGAAATATAAAAAATTTAAAATTTTAAAAAATATAATTATGAAATTGTATTTTTAGTGTGGTTCGAGATCATAGAAATTTTTTTTTAAATAAAAAATTTTTTTTATTTTTATTTAGTAATCATGGAGAATACAAGTTATTAGACACAAGCATATTCTGTTAATAAAAGGAGAATGTAAAAAGCACAGAAATAGTTAGTAAATTCATCTAAACTCAATAATAAAAATCAACTGTATGTTAGCATAAATAACTTTTTCCGTTGATTTGTGAGTTAAATAGAGATATTTATAATTGGCACTTTCAGGGCACGAAGAATGTTAATGAAAGTCGTAGCGGACTAGAAAATGAATTCCATTCAGCTTGTGTCTAATAACTTTTTCTGTGTTTTTTTATTTGAAAAAAATTTGTCTATGTTCTCGAACCACACTAAAAATACAATTTCATACATATAAGTATTAAAAAGATCAACTATAAAACATAAACTTCACTATTTTAAAAAATATTTTATTTTTCTTCCCATAAAATTGATTTTTCCACAAATTTCACAATATTGCTAAAAGGCGTAAAATCCTTTTCAAACACTCATTTCGTAGGTTGATCAATTATATATCATACGCCTTTTAATTTTATTTTGGAATTGAATTATTTTTTATAATGAAAAGTCCTCAAAGAAACAGTTTGAAGAACCTGAAAATTTTAATTTAAGGAAAAGGCCATAGAATCTAAAAATGTTTCTATCAGAAAAAATTTTTAAAAATCTATTATTTTGTACAAGAAACTCCTTTCGTACAAAACAACTCTTGGATACTACATACTTTTTCTTATAAAAAAAAAACTATTTTTATAAATAATCTTTTAATCCTTTTTTAAGTTGTTATTTTACAAGAAATTAATAAAAATAAACATAGTCTAAAAAAATAATTATTACAGTTGTTATTGAAAAAAATTATAAAATATAATACACAGAAAATATTTATTATATATTTTACCCTATTAAAAAATATTTCCACCATATATTGAATCATATACAATTATATCTCATAAAATATTGAAAAATATAATTGATAATGGACCATACTTATAGTATATATGGTTCTGTATAAGTCATATATATGTAAATATGGCCCCTGTGAAAGCCATATATAATTATATATTATATATAGTGTTATATAAAATTTTATATGTTAGAATATATACCAAATCTTACCATATAAATATCTATATATAACTAGTTATATATAAAGATCTGTCTCCCTGTGGCTAGGTGATGAGAAAAGAACTGCTTTGTTATATTCTCCATAATATGCTCGTCAATAAGCATCTTTTCGGTGCTCTCAAAGGCAACACTGGTAATAGAACATTTTGGCACACCCAATTAAGAGTAAGTAGCAATTTCGCAATTGCTCTAAGCTTAGCTTTAATAAAATGTGCAACAGTTTCTCTCTAACGTATTTTTAAATCCTGAGGGTTTTTATATAATTTTGCACTAATATGCAGAGATATTAATTTGAAGAAAAAAAAATTAAAAAAGTAACAAAACAAGCACTTGTTTTTAGTTTGTTTTTAATTTTTATAATCCCTCTTTTGACAGACTGTGGGAAAATATATTTTGTTCGACATCTTCCAACTAGCAACCAACATTAGTTAAATCGCTATTAACTCAGATTTACCACATCTATTTGTAGTAGTGCAAAATCTTGAAATAACATACTAAATTCAAATATAACAAAAAAATATATATATGTATCATAACAAATACAAGTCAATGATTCATATAAAAACTTAAATAATTGCACTAAAACTAAACAACATAAATGCAGCTGTTTGTTTGTGGTACTGAAAATATAATTTTAAAATAAAAACTATGCTTTAGTAACGATTAAGGGGTTGGTTAGAAGCTGTTGTAAAATTGTATCGAAGATTTGTTTTCTTCTGGTAAACACAAAAGACTTAAGAAAGATACTTTATTCATATTTTTTTATTTCTTAATAACCAAGATTTTAGCCGTAATGCATTTTTCTATAGATATTTTGTTTAGTTTGTAGATCTTAATATATCCTACAATGTTTAAGTAAGAGTTACTTTCTAAACCTAATTTTTGCATTTTCCCGTTAGCTACTAACTGAAAATTTGACTGACACATTTGTTGTTGCTTTCTATGCAAAATTTTAATCTTAGTTTAATTTTAACTTGTTATTCAGTAATTGGACTTAAGTCGATTTAACGATTTTTTTTTAAATCTACCGTACCGAGTAATTTATAAATTTCAATAATTGCACTCAGAATATTATGTAGATTACTTTTTGTAGTTTAACAAAAAAGTTTTCAGTTCAGTTAAAAATAAAAGCATACATTCATTTTTCAAAGAAATATTGTTAAGTATTTAAATTCGATTCATCAACTTCCTTTTGCTCGTAGAATTATAAATTCCCATATACCAGTCCTAAAATGTAAAACGGTTACCATCAATTTCAACTCCTCACCGCGACTAATGGTTTAATGTTTTTGTTCTGGCAACTCCGACATATCAAAGAATACACTCGACGTTTCAGATATACAACTTCCGGACTATGCTGACACCCTCTAGCCCACAAATATAAATACTCGTGTAATGTGGCATGTCAGTCAGTTTGTAATAAAATGCGACATAACTATTAAAATTTTACCCTGGTGATTTATGGAAGAAATTGTGTAATCTTTTAAAGTGTAACTTAATAGGGTTTTTTTTTAAGTCTTTGTGTAATTAAAAATTTTGTGTAAAACTGTGTTTATTAAAAGAACTCAATTTATTTAAAGGAAATAAATCAGCGATTTAAAAAGGTAAAAATGCAACAATATTTATTTTAACTTTTTAGACATTTGTTAAAAATTATTTACTATCATTTACTGATTTTTTTCAGTTTATTTTTTTTTCATTTGTTTTAAATTTAATAAAAATTTACCCACAAAACGAAAATGTTTCGTTTATTCGTTTCTGTAACAGTTAAACCAAATTAAAATTTTTAAATATTCCAAAAATTAAAATTTTTTTTTATATAAATTTTTTGTTTATATACAAAATTATTTTTTAAAGATCTTCATAAACATACACACGTAATGTACCTTTATATTTTGTGAGTGTACATTTTGTAGACTAGAAAACAAAAAAGAAAAATACATAAAAAGGAAACAATTTCAGTTATTTTTTACTGACATGGTAGGTAAAGTTTAAACATTTATTTTATTAATCATTTGTTTTTACTGATGTGTCAGTTATTTAAACAACATTTTAAAATAAATAACAAACTCCATTTAATTTAAATGAAAAGTAAGTAAACTGGTTTTAAAATGAAATATCATTTCTTTTAAATGGTATTTTATGTTTTATTTCTTTATTTATTTTATTTGTTAATAACTATATAATAATAAATTAATACAAAGTTATTTAGATGAGCACTAGCCTCTAAGGCCATCAGCTTTATTTTCAGTTATTTTACCTTACAAACTATTTAAAGTATTTTTTCCCTGGTTTCTTATATTTTAACGAACTTTTACTGAAGCGCGTGTAATAACATAGGCAATAAAAATATGCTTCCAATTCCTGAATTCCCTATTACATATCCATTTTTAAATCAGGTGTTTTTCTTGGGTTTTGTACATTATCATACATATTTCAATAGGGGGTGGTGGCACCTAGATTTAGGCGATTTATGTAAACAAGGTGATTTAATCATCGTGATTGAAAAATCCATGGTAGTGGCAGTGATCGAATATTTTAAGTAGCAGTTATTCGGAATGCCTTTCTTTCTTTTAATTTTTTTTTACAATTTTTTTTTGCATACTTCAGTGTATACAGTAACAGTTATCACAACCTCCCAAATAAAATATCTCTTTCTCTAACAAAGCATATCAGAAAATTTTCATTTTGTTTCAAATCGCTTATTTTTCTGTTTAAAAAACAGTGATTTGCAAATCATGTTCACTGAGAACAGCGCTACTGAAAAATTACCGGATTACTCATCTCTAGTAGCAACCTGCATGCAAATAATTCAACTGGTCGATTTTAGATACTTTCAAAAATTTGCCGTATAATTTTTACTTTTTGAAAATACTAGTGATTTCTACATTTAAAATAGTTTATAAGTTAAAATAAACCGTTCTACTTACTTTTTATTTAAATCAAATGGCTTTTGTTATTTGTTTTTAAATGTTAATTAAACAACTGATACATCCGTAAGAAACAAATGATTTAATCAGTTAAAGTAAATGTTAAAATTTTACCTATCAATTCCTTAAAAAATAAAGGTTTTAATCAGTTATTTGAAATTGTTTCCATTTTTATATTTTGTTTTTATATTTTAATCTACAAAATGTATGTATGTCTATAGAGAGTTTTTGTGTAAATGTGTTTGAGTGTGTGTTTATGAAGTTCTTGTAATTTGAATTGAAATAATTTTGTATATAAGCAAGCAATTTATATAAAAAAACCAGGGACTTGAAATAACCGTTATTATTTTTTAAACATAAACGTTATTATTTTTTAAACATAAACATTATAAAAGATTATTATTTTTTTTGGCCTTTGGTAACCATTATGAAAGATTTTTATTCTTATTGGTCTTCTTTAGCCGTTATAAAAGATTTTTATATTTTCTGTCTTCTAAAACCACGCTACAGTTTAATAAATCTTAAGATATTTTTTATAAAATTTTGCACACTGACTTAATGTGCAGAAGGACGAACTTTTTTTATTATTGATTTTGGTTAGGATCCGCAAGTTTCTTATATTTGGAAATAGAAACAAATTATGCCACACAATCATTGTGCTGAGTTTAAATGAAATCGCTCCACTTTTAGGCATGCTACAAATTTAGCTAATTCAATTGAAATTTCAGCTAAATTCAAAGACCGGTTTTAGCTAAATTAATTATGTATATTAACTAATTTTTTTTCTAAAATTTAGCTCACCTAAATATAGCAGACAATAATTATTACCTTTATTAATTTTTCTACAGCCGAAAATACTATACTATTTCTACTGTGTAAAGAAGTGCTTAAATTTTTTTTTTTACTTGTTTAAAAAGGTCAATTCTAAAGTGAGGATGAAGAAATCTAAAACAAAAACTGCAACAAATGCAAATATTGCTAGTAATACAAATTGTAATAAAAATGATAATTCTGTGACAAAAAGCATTAAATGAAGCTCTTTTTTTAGGAATGACTTTTATGAAACTGTTTCATAGATTCTATAAAATGCTTTATTACCTGACGTTTTGTTGTTTCTATAAAGGAGTTTCATTAATTCTTTGAAGCTTTTTATAAACATTGACTGTAACGAAATCTGTTTCATAGATTTTATTAAGAGTGTCATTGGCTGAACTCCAACGAATATTTTCATAAGATCTGTGAAAAAATTCAGTAATGAAATGAAGATAATTCCCTAGTTACAGAAAAGAAAATAAAGAAATAATACATTTAAAAATTGCAAAAAACCAGGTCCATGCGGCCAAAAAATCTTCTGATTACTTATAATGAAAATTTCTTTGAATACAGGAAGACCGAAAAAAAATGTCTTTCATAATGGATACGGAAGACCGAAAAAAATACTTTCAAAAAGCACGCAAAGAAAAAACATAGTTGGGGCAATCATATTCGAAGAGCATCATATATATTTGGGTTTATGGTTGCGCCAACCACAGTCGTACTATAATATGGTAATCATATTATGATAATAAAATAACCCTATTTTTACCATAAAATGGTTTCTACAGTTATATTATGATTCAAAAATTACCATCTTATGGTCCTAATTAAACATGTTATATTGAATTTATCATAATATGATCGCTCGTAATCATAGTATGCTCAAAATGTTATTATATTATGGTCACTCATAACTATATTATGATTCCTGGATTATGATTATATGATCCATAATCTAAGAAAATTTCTTATAGGAAAAGTTCTTAGAAACTATAAAAAAGCTCTTTAAATTTAAGAATATTTCCTTCAGAAAAGTTTTTTCCAAAAAAAAATTGATATTAAGAAAAATTGTTAAGAAAAAAATCATAGATTCTAAGAACTTTTTTTTCAAGAAAACTTAAATTCTGTGGACTTTTTTTAAGAAAAATACTTAAAATTTTTTGCTAGACATTTATAAGATTTTTTAGAAATTTTCAGAATTTTTTTTCAGAAAAAGTCTTTAATATCTAAGAATATTTCTACTAGAAAAAGTCCTTAGAATCTAAGTATCTTTCATGATGAAAAGTCTTCAGAATCTATGAATTTTTCTTTCTAAGGAACAGTTTGGAGAATCTGAGTATTGTAGTTTAATGAAAAGTCCATAGAATCTAAAAATGTTTTACAAAAAAAAAATAATGGTTTCTACAGAATTTTTCTTAAAAAAATTTATTAATGTTTTGAGAACTTTTTACAAGAAATGAATTAATAAACATATTTAAAAAAAATCGAATGGGTCAATTGATGAAATACTTTAATGATATGTGAAAGGTATTTTCTACCCATCTGATATTTGTCCAGTTTTAGTAAACAATATCTGATTGTTTTTTTTAGGACATTTTGTAGTAAAAACAAACTGACTGAACTGATAAAATTTTGATTTTATAAAAAGAAGACAATATTGTGACTGTAAATATCAAAATCATGTTTCATTTTATGTATAATTATTTATTAATTGCTGCCAGCATTTTATCGTTGCATAATTATCATATTTTTTTCATAGTCATAAATTTTGTTACTACAGTATAGTTACAGCCGATCATGATAGAAAATAGTTGGTGTCAATCATAAAATAGTAAAATATTTCCTAAATAATGATGGTAGCGACCATGTTGATGGTTATAAGCCCAATAACTTGGTTCTGACAACCATAATCGATTGCAGCAAGCACACTATAGTATCAGTGATCATATTTCAACCATGTTTTTTCTCTGCGTGAGGTTACAGAAGACCACAAAAAATTAAAATCTTTTATAATGGTTATATAAGACCAAAAAAAAAAAAAAATAAAAGTCTTTTGTAATGGTTACGGAAGACTAAAAACTATTCAGAGAGCAGGTTTAAAAAATTGTTGATAAATTATTTATTTATTTATTTTTATTTTATTAAACATATAATTACAAACCGAGCACTAGCAACGAAGGCTTTCGGCTCATTGTAGCGAAAACAGACTAGAGCCTCTGGTAGGAATCGAACCCACGACCCCCGCACTGATAAGCTAGCACGCTACTAACTAGCCTACCGGGACGCTTGATAAATTATTGTTTCAGAATTTTTTTAAAATATTGGTTATAACAGTTATGTCACTGATAAAAAAAAAAACAAATTGGATTTTTTTGATTTTTTTTTTGTAATAACTGTTACGGACACAAATAAACCACAAATTTCAGTTTTGTAAAAAAATAAATGAAACTGAAAAAAAGTTGGTAAATGATGGTAAATCATTTCAAACAAATGTATAAAAAAGTTAATATTTCTTTGAAAAATAATTGCATGTTCCTTTAATTTTGAATGGAACAACAAACTTTTTTTTATTAAACTACAATGTAGCATTCTAGAATTTTGACTATTTCCTATGAAGTACATAAAGAAAAAATTATATTAATGTTATCTATCAGGTGGTATGCTGAAAACCATCACTCGACATATAAAACATCGCCATTATAATACCAGAGAACTAGGAAACTACATATTGTATGCACAATTTTCAAAAATTTTATTCTGGTGTTCCCCCTTAGATCAATATTTGTTTTTGTAGTCATTTGTTAGACTACATAGTATAGTTTATATGCAATATTTAATGTCTGTAACTATTAACAAGGTGTTTTGTTGCAATGTTTATTTTTTATTAAGAATTTAATATGTGGTTTGTTGCCATAATACGATAAATATAATTCTATAGCAGTGTAGGTTTTTTTTTCTTTTTTATTATTTCATTTTCAGCATTGTGCTTTGGTCTACATATATTTTTCCAAAATGATTCAAAGTGAGATCATGATTGAATTATACATGATTGTTAAAAAAAAAATAAATAAAACTACATACATGTATGTACATTGAACAAGTTTGTTAAAAGTTTCTTTTCAAGTTTTTGTTTTTTCAAAGTTTTTTGTATTGTTAGAAAATTATTTATGTAAGAATATTTGTTATTGAAAATTATATATAAAGGTCGTTGTCTAGGCAGGTATCATGGCAGAATTCCAGCAAAAGTTATAGTTATAAAAAAGGCTTTATTTGGGCGGAATTGAGGGGACAATGAAGCAATGTATTAGCTTGAGAATTACATTTTTTAAAAGCCGCATTAGAGACTCTTTTTTAAGCTAGTCTCTAAAATGTCATTGAAATATTAAAACTTAAAAAAAAACCTGACAATTTCAAGAAAATTCTTTAGTTTTACTATTAGTATTATAACACTAGACATTCTTTAAATGATACCTCTGATAGAGTACACTTTGAGTACTCATGAAC
This sequence comes from Eustalomyia histrio, assembly GCA_949748255.1. NCBI lineage: Eukaryota > Metazoa > Arthropoda > Insecta > Diptera > Anthomyiidae > Eustalomyia > Eustalomyia histrio. The sequence goes on from OX456527.1 coordinate 50,671,558, forward strand.
ACATACGGCATTATTGCACAAATCAAAAGACTTAAGACACAAACTCATTTGTGTCTTTCCATAATTGGAATGCTGCTACTAACTTAAGTAATACCAACAGTTTAAATTAGTTATTCGTTAAAGGCCTTTAGACAAATATAAATAGTGTTTTTTTTTTTAGTTTTTGCTTAATTGTCTGTAATTTGTTGAAATAATAATAAAAAAAATTTAATTGACAATTATATAAATTTTGGCATAGATATTTTAAGCCTACAGTAGTCTGCCTACAAATTAAATATATGAATATTTTTATAAAATATGGCATACATTAGAATATAAAGACAATAGCTAAGAATTTAAAAAATTCAAAATCTGAAAATTAAGCAAATTTATTGAATAATAAATACACTCACTCAAAAAAAAAAAAAAAAAAAGACATGAACTAAAATGTTATCAAAAATTTCCTTTAAAATAGTTTATAAATTGTCCTCAATTTAAATAAAATTTTATTAAAACTTAGTAAAATTTTCTTAAAAAGAATAAAAATTCCTAAGTTTGAGGAAAAACGAAATAGTTTTTATAATCAGAAATAGTTCATATTTTTCCTAAGTAATATTTCTTGATTTTAGGAAAAAATCAAGTCAATTAAATAAAAATTTATTAATTTAAAGAAAAAAACATCTTAGTTTTAAGAAAATTGCATACTCAAATGTAATAAAATTAAGTTTAGTTCAAAAAAAAAAAAAAAATTAGGACATAATTTACTCCCACATTGTTCAAAAAATGTGTCTAACTTAAATCGAGAAAGTACTTGAACTTAATGTGTGTTCATTTTTTGTTCGCGAGTAGTAAAATTAACTAAATTTTAGAAATTCAGTTTCTAAGTCTACCACTTTCTAAGTTATAAGAATTGTTTTCTAAAAATTAGTTCAGATTTTTTCCTATGTAATAATAAAAATTTACTTGATTTTAGAAACTGATGAACTATTTCTAAGAAAAATTTTCATGCAACTTAGTTCAGATAAATTTTAATAAAATATTTTTTTTTCAAGTAAAAGTTTTTTAATTAAAAAAAAAAAAAAAATAATAAAATTTGGTATAGGATTTTTTTTTGTTGGAATACGTTTAAATTATTTTAAATATTCTATTCCAAAAAAAATCAATTAAAAACAAACCTGTTAGTTTTCCTAATTTTCAAGAACAAATATTATTAAATAAAAGAAATTAAAGTAACAATTTAAAAAAACTACCCATCTCTAATCTTAACCGTCTTAAATATTGAACTTAAAGTAATTTAAAATATATTTTAAATTTTGTTAGCAGAGGGTGAAAAATTGCGAATTTGCGCTTTTATGTAATAAATTTGTTTGTTGACTACTACAAAATATTGCAGGCACATTTTATACATAACGGCATAATGGCTTTCCTATAATAGACGTTGCACCTATTAAATTTCATATTTATCGAACTATTTTTTTCACTTAGTAATAAAAAAGTTTAAATTTGTATATGTCAAATAAAGTTTAAGCTAAAAATCCCATAAAATAAACTTATGACATTTTTCCATTTTCCAATAATAGCAAGAAATGTAACTGTGATATTTTGTATTTATGCAACAATTTCCTTAAATTAGTTAATTTAAGAAGACAAAGGACCCCCAGTGTTCCTTAGCCATAGATTCTGTGTGTCACGTAGGGCGTCCCTTTTTGTAGTTCTCTCAAGCAGAACCGTGAATAAACTACGAAAAGGATCTGACTTTGTGACAATTTATTACGTTTCCGGATATCCTGCAGTACATTTTTTTAATTTGTTTACCTTTTTGCTAATGAAATTTAATTTATATTTTAAATACATGAAATTAGTAGGATTCAATTTAGGTTTAACACAAAATTGTATAGCAAAAAGCTTGTTAAGAGCAGTGTCCTCACAAAGCGAAAGTCCTCCGAAAGTGGAAAAATACCTACTCAATGAGTGTAAAGTACATTAAAATATATGGTAAAATATATTACCTCTACCATAGAAGCAGGATAAGGATAATTTTAAAATAAGTGCTATTTAACTTGTTGTTAGAAAATATTTTCTTATTTCTAGGGAGTCAAGTCCTAGTTTTTAGTATACAAATTATCTAATGAACTTAAATAAAATTTTTCTTAAAACCAAGAAAACATTTCCTAGCCAACAGTACAATTTTAGATGATGTATGAACTAATTAGGAGGAAATTTTACTGTTTTCTAATAAAAATTTACTTCTCAGTAGTAAAATTTTTCTATAATTTAAAAATTTCGACCAAATTTTAAGTAAAATTTGTTTTTTAATTTCAAGGAAATTTTTACTAAATATTGGTAAAAAGTGTCTTTGGCGCCGTTTTCATTTCAATTTTTCCTCTAAATAAGTTAATTTTTCTAAATTCTAGTTCATCTTTTTTTTTTTTGAGTGTATAAATAAATATTTAGGTTGTTTATGGTTTTGAAGTATTAAGTGATTCAAAGATAAAGTTAATATTCTATAGTTGATCTTTTTAATACTTATATGTATGAAATCGTATTTTTACTCTAGTTCGAGAACATAGACAAATTTTTTCCAATTAAAAAGTTTTTTCTTATTTTTTATTTAGTAATCATGGAGAATATACAGAAAAAGATATTAGACATAAGCTGAATGGAATGCATTTTCTGGTCCGCTACGACTTTCATCAACATTCTTCGTGCCCTGAAAGTGCCAGTTATAAATATCTCTATTTAATTCACAAATCAACGGAAAAATGTTATTTATGCTAACATACAGTTATTTTTATTATTGGTTTTAGATGAAATTTATTTACTATTTTTGTGTTATTTACATTAAAATCAAAATTTTAAAAATATTTAATCTGCCTTGTTTGTTAAAATTAAAAGCTCCATTTAAGAAATTAACTTCCTTAAAATAATGCACGTGATCATAATCGCATTGAATAACATAAATGCAATTAATACAGGCAGCGGCATACAAATCAATATGTCAAAATTAGAATTATATCTGGTATTTGTTGTTTCTGGCCAACATTTAACGAATAAGTAATGTTATAAAAATTACCACACATTTAAATAGTTAACTACGCTTCGACACGAAATAGTTTTAAAATTATAGTCAAGTAAGCAGTAAAGTAGAAATAAATTTTGCGTTCGTCTTTGATTATAGTTTAGTTTTTTTTTTAAATCACTATAATTGAATTGATTTTTTTTAAATGCGTAACAGGAAAAACGTGATTTGCATTTCTGTGTTTTAACTTTTGAAAAAAGTTTAAATTTATTTTGGTTTATCTTAAATTGCCATCAATTTGTATTAAATTTAAAAGTGTTAAAAAATGGAGTAGTTATGCAGTTATTTAAGTTTTTTTTTTGTTAAAAAAAAAACCTGTGTGTTGTTTTTATGTTTTAATAAAATAAAAAAAGTAGTCACATACAAAATTATGCAATTTATATTAAATTGTTTTTATTGACAGGTCTTTTAGTGTTAATTAATCACGAAAAAAGCATATAAAATTAAAACATTTAAAAAAGTACACACTGTTGTACATCGGTATATTCTTCCTGCCTTGGACTATATATTTTAATAAATTTAAACATTTCTTGTTTTATTTTTTGTGAAAGGAAATTCTGGCCTTAGAATATTAAATTATCAAAAATAAATAAAATAAAATAATAACACAGCGTTACTAATTCCATACCTAAAACTGCAAATAAATGTACCGCCCCTTGGCTCTATATTTTTTGGTGAACTCCGTTTTTTCACCTATGTACCAGATTTTTCAATTATTTCAATTTTATTCGTTTTTATTATTTGCAAAAGTTTTTCTACCAAATATTCCTAGACATTAATTCAAATACCAATCTCCACCAACACCAGCTGTAAAACAAAAAATAAAAATATTTCCTTTAAGGCTCGGGGAGTGCATTTACTAACCTCAGACCTTAGGATGGCTTAGAAATACTTAGTATAAAACAATATTTAATTTGTTTAGTAAAACATTGAAACAAAATAATACACTTAAAATAGTTTTTAAGTTAAAATAACAGTAAATAACATTTAAAAGAAATTTATTATTTTATTTAAAAACCGGTCTACTTACTTTTCATTTAAATCAAATGGCTTTTGATATTTATTTTTTAATGTTGTTTAAACAACTGACACATCCGTAAGAAACAAATGATTAATCAGTAAAAATAAATGTTAAAATTTTACCCACCAATTCCTTAAAAAATAAATGATTTTATCATTTATATGAAAGTGTTTCTGTTTTTGTACAATATTTTTTGTTTTTTAATCTACAAAATGTATGTTATGTCTGCATGGCTATAAACACTTTTTGTGTGAATGTGTCTCCGTATGTATATAAATTTATGATGTTCTTGTAATTTGAATTGAAATAATTGTATATATGAAAAATTGTTGCAAGTGTGTTGTGACTTTATAACTCATGAACGGTCAAACCGAATTCGATTAAATTTTAAGGGTTTGTTCGTATGGTCGTGTAAATGGCTTACAAAATCGGTCGATGCGTGATGATGATTTTTCCATATAAAAAAAAACAACAAATACGTATTGAATTGATTTACTTTTTTTTCATTATCTCCAAATAAAAAATAAATAAAAAAAAACAATATTTGTAATTCAATGTTAATATTCATGCGTAACGAAGCACGCCGGTATAGGCTAGTTGTGTATAAAAGCAACCAATTTATATAAAAATCAAATTGGAATTTTTTGATTATTTTTTATAGACAGCAAACAAATTTTAAACAAACTACTGTAACGGACACAAATAAACAACAAATTATCGTTTTGTGGGTAAATTTTTATAAAATTTCAAACAAAAAAAAAAAAAAAATTAAATAAATGAAACTGAAAAAATCGGTTAATGATAGTAAATTATTTCGAATAAATGTATAAAAAAGTTAATATGGATATTTCTTTAAAAAAAAATGTATCTTCCTTTATTTTTAAATGGAACGGAAAACTTTTTTATTAAACTACAAACAGTTAACTACAGGTTGGTTGAAAAGTTCCTGCGCTCGAAATGAAAGAATACTGTTTTTGTTACGAAATATATTTTTTTATTCAATATAATCTCCTAGAAACTCAATACACTTGTTCCAATGATCTTCCAATAATTTTATCCCATCCTTATAATGGTTTTCCGGAAGCTCTGCAAAATAACCATCTACGGCTGCTACGGCCTCTTCATTCGACGAAAAATGCTTTCCACGAAGCAATTGTTTGAGATTTCTGAAGAGATAGTAGTCACTGGGAGCCAAATCTGGTGAATACGGTGGATGTTCAAGCAATTCGTACTTTAATTCTTTGAATTTAGCCATCGTCAAAACACTTTTGTGAGCAGGTGCATTGTCCTAATGAAAAATGATTTTTTTCTTCTTTAAACCAGGTCTTTTCTCACGAATTTTTTCATCCAGCTGATCCAAAAGGCTGCAATAATATTCAGAGTTGATTGTTTTACCTTTCTGAAGATAATTCCTTTTGCATCCCAAAAAACTGATTCCATAACCTTCTTTGCTGATCGTTGTGACTTCACCTGCTTTGGAGCTGAACAACCAGCTTCAGTCCACTATAAACATTCTTGTTTCAATTTAGGATCATGGTGGTAGATCCAAGTCTCATCCATAGTTATAAAACGACGCAAAAATTCGGTTTTATTCGGCTTAAAACGCTCCAAATTACGCTGAGAAATTTGTTTTCGATCCAGTTTTTGTTGAATTGTTAATGTGTGCGGCACTAACTTTCCAAACAGTTTTTTCATACGTAATTCTTCATGTAAAATATGGAGTACTCGTTCGTCTGAGATGCCTATGGCATTAGCAATTTCACGCTTAGTCAAACTTGGATCTTCACTAACCATATTATATACCTGCTCAATGATTTCTGCTGTGGTTGCAGTTTTTGGTCGTCCTTCGCGTGGATTGTCTTCAAGGCTGGTACGACCACGTTTAAATTCACCAGCCCAAAATTCATCGCTGCGTTTTGAAGGTGAGGACTCCTTATACACTTCTAACAATTGTTCATAAATTTCCTTTACTTTTAAACCCTTCAAAACAATGAATCTAATGACTGCACGATTTCAATTTTTTCTTTATTAAAAAAAATCAATGACACGTCAACTTCAAATGACTTGTAAACAAAGAAAGAATTGACAGAATGACTTGCAACTTTGCATGTGTTCTCAGGACAGTTATACCAACTTGAAAAAAAAAAGTTTGGAGCTAGCAGTGCCATCTCTTGGTGAGCGCAGGAACTTTTCAACCAACCTGTACATAATATTCTGAGTGATTCCATATCGAAAATGTGATAGCATGGCAGATTTTCAATGACTCTCTGATGCTGGATACGTCATCCTCCAAGAGACCACTCCCCATCAGTTCATCCCCATCAGTCTGTAAGCCTCAAATGCATATTTAACCTGCACATCTATCGCTCAGATGGAGAGTATAATCTCCATTGCCCTTGCAGATATCGATCTAATCGCGCCGCTAATATCCAGACAACATAGCTGCCTAACCTTTTGGAGTTTCCCCATATAACATCTGTTTCAGATCGACATCTCACGACACTTGTGTAAAGCCAGTGGTTTATTCTTGGGTTCAACCGACATTCGGAGACCGTGAATAGTGCTAACCCACAAAAGAGGAGTTAAAATTACTCGCTGTAGAGTGCACTGCCCCTGATCGACATAGTCGACAAGTGTTCCGCTCACAACAAAATATTCTAGAGACGTTCTTAAAAGCCCCCTCTATATCAAAAAACCGCATCGAAAGACCTTTTTATATGTCACACTACTTCATGTAAAGCAAAGAGATCTTGGGTAAATCCTTCTGAATATTATACAGAGGTAGTCTTTAGCTGTATAATAACATTCCCAATTATTAATTTAATGTACAATTAAGCATTTGCATCTGTAGGGACTTTCATTTTAAATAATCCACAGAAGTAAGGAAGAATTAGGAAGAATTTCCTGAGTATTGCTTTAAATTAATAACGCTGTAGACGCTGCAAGATTGAAATATTTTCGAGCAAACATTGTCACAGTTATCGGGCGTTCTTGAGGCATATGTCGATTAATTGTTATTCACTATACATATTATCAAAATATCAAAACCAAACTGACACAAAAAGGGCTGCACCTTACAATAGGACGATACTTATTGCTGGCCTCCTTTAATCGATTGCTAAACGTTTGCAACTAGATTCAAGGAAATATGTCAATTTAGTATTTTGTCAGAGTAGCAATATTTTTTACTGAAAATTTGTAAGCAAAGTTGTATTACTAACGCGTTTATTAATCTTTCTATTTTGATTAGATAACCAATTTATTCAACAATTGCATATTAATAGCAAAAGTTTCTTTAGTAATAAACAATTTTTATTTTTTCAGACCTCCGGTCCCAAGTCCTGCCATCCTCAACCCAGTGTAAAATTTTAAATCTGATAGTGTGCCAGGTAAGTTAAATTTAAATACAAATAAATAAATAAATTTATTTTCAAAGTAAGCTTTCTCTTGAGCCTAAATAATAAAGAAAACCTAGTAGTGATAAAATAAAGGGTGTCCCAAGAAGAACGCAATTTTTACATTTTAAATAAAACACAGATATTTAAAAAAAATCGTGAAACTTTATTATATCGTAAAGTAGACAGAATGAGGTTATGTATGAAACAATATATCGTGCAGATGGCCGCCGCGGCTTTGCTGGCATGCACGCGATCTTTTAATGAAATTTTCAATGACCGTTTTGCATGAATGCTGCGGTCCAATTTCCTCTTTTAAGGCTTGAGTCGTCGTCGGCTTATTCGCGTAAACCATCGACTTCAAAAAACCCCAAAGAAAAAAATCTAATGGTGTTAAATCGCACGATCTAGGCGGCCAATTCTGATCTCAAAAACGCGAAATAACACGACCAGGAAATGACTGATGCAGCAATTGGATTGTTTCTCTGGCTGTATGACATGTGGCGCCATCTTGTTGGAACCACTTGCCCTCCACATTCATTTCTTCAATTCTAGGCAAGAAAAAACTGGTTATCATTTCACGATACCGAACACCATTAACTGTTTGCGCTTGACCTGCCTCATTTTCATAAAAAAAAGGTCCAATGATTCCTCCAGCCTAAAAACCACACCACACAGTGACACGTTGAGGATGCATTTGCTTCTCGTGAATCACTCGAGGGTTTTCCTCACTCCAAATGCGACAATTCTGCCTATTGACGAAGCCATCAAGATGAAAATGGGCCTCGTCTCTGAAGATGATTTTATCGGCAAAATCAGCATTTTCATGTAGTCTCTCCAATACCCAATTAACGAACTCCCTTCGCTGTCCATGGTCAGCTGGCTTCAGTTCCTGAGTCAATTGAACTTTGTATGCATGAAGATGCAAATCTTTCGTCAAAATTCGCTGCAAAGTGGATTTGGAGACACCAATTTGCTGAGCTCGGTGTCGAATTGAGGTGGATGGAGTTTGAGCGACATCATCACGTACAGCTGCGACATTTTCGGTCGATCTACCTGGTCGATGGCGCGTTGTTGTCTTTAGATCACTAACAGACCCAGTTTCGGCAAATTTATCCATTAATCTCTTTACAGTTGACTCTTTTGGAGCATTATTGTGACCCCAAATTGATCGCAATTTGCGAACTGTAGCCGCAAAACTTTCACCATTTTGGTAAAACAATTTCACAATGAGAATGCGTTGTTCATTCGTGTAGCGCTCCATTTTTACTAACCTCGTACCTTCTACTAGCAAACAATAACAATTGTTCAAATGTCAAACAATGACACTTCGAATGTTGCCAGATTTAAAAATTGCGTTCTTCTTGGGACACCCTTTATTAAATATTTGAATATATTCTCTAAAATTTGTTTTTTCCAATTTTTTACTTTGCCTCATTAAAACTTAAATATCAAGGCTTTTTCATACAAAAACTAAGCTTACAAATTTTAAAAACAAATTTCTTAAATTCCTACATGCTCAAAAAATCAATTATTCATAAATAAATCAAAGTGCATATTACAAAATTTCATTGAAAAAAAAAATCCTAATACATAAAAGGGATAATAACAATTTGTTTTTAAAAAAATTTGCATAATTGTTTAAAAAAAAAAAATAAATAACTACCAATTTAACTATTTTTAATAGCTAAGCTGCATAAAACCTCACGTAAATGTTCACATACAAAACATATTCAACAAAAGGTTACGCATGCCCAGTAAAGCATTTATGGTTAGTTCCATGCACGTTTGCTACTAAAAATTCGTTAGCCAATTACTATTACACCCGTTTCTTTAAACGATGTTGCAATAAGTTTATTTATGTTCTTTTTTTCATTATAAAAAAACACAATAACAAACATATTAGCTAACATACCAAAAACTAGTCAACTTGAATACATAATAAGCCATGACTGAAATATTTAACTTTCGCTTTCAATGTTAAATTTACTACTAAAATTCTTGAAGAAAGTTTACTTTTATATTTTTTTTGTTTTAAAAATGTTAATTATGTAAATAAGTTTTTAAATTATTTTACATGCAAATAATCCAACTTGTTTACAAGTTTACACTTACTTGAGCAATTGAGCAGTCATATGTAAAATTTTAAATATTAAAAATAAAAGAAAAAAACAAATAGAAAACGTTAAATATTGTTTATTCGGATGTTGTCAAAATTTTTAATGTATGATTTAAATTAGTAAAAATTATTTTTAGAGATTTATTAGAAATTGTAACAAGTGTTGAGAAAGTGTTCACAATCATAAATTGCTAGTAGTACATAAGCTCAAATACTGGCAAACCACTAGGCATCCGTGTAATTAAATAAAATTTGTTGCCTGAACACTTATTTGGTATATTTGCCAGCATTTGCAAAAAGATTTTATTTAACGAAATTTTTATTGGTGTATAAAAAATCACCAACAAGCTTTATGACAGCAGTTATCATTCATTTAAGTTTTCAGCTAAAATGCCATTTACATGAAATGATATTTCATTTAAAAACCTGTCTACTTACTTTTCATTTAAATCAAATGGTTTATGTCATTTATTTTTAAATGTTGCTTAAACAACTGGCACATTCGTTAGAAACAAATGATTTATCAGTTAAAATAAATGTTAAAATGTGTCCTACTAATTCCGTAAAAATTACTGATTTATTCATTTTATTGAAATTATTTTCCTTTTTTTTGTTTTTGTTTGTTTTTTAATCTACAAAATGTATGTATGTCTATAGACATATTTTGTGTGAATGTGTATGTGTGTGTGTATTTGTGAAGTTTTTGTAATTTCAATTGAAATAATTTTGTAAATAAGCAAACAATTTAAATAAAACACAAATTGGATTTTTTTTAACATTTCTTTTTTAAAACAGACAGCAAACAAAATTAAAATTTGCAATAACTGGAGCGGACACAAATAATCCGCAAATTTCCGTTTTCTGGGTAAACTTTTATTAAATGAAAACTATAAATTAAATTAAATAAATTATGCCAAATCTTAGAATACCCTTCACCAATATACTAAAAAATGTTTGAGGTGGGAAACTTTGTAGTTGAAAACAAATTTTAAGGTAAAAAAAATTTTTGAGGTAAAAAAAAAAAAAAATTTTTGTGGCGAAAAAAAATATTTTGGGTAAAAAAAATTTTAGGCGTAAAAAATTGTTTGAGGTGAATATAAAATATAATACAATTCTAAGGGACTGGTTAAAAAGACAAGAGAAAATATTTTACTTGTCAGTCGCTACTATGAAATTGTAATAAAATACACCAATTTGTATGAAAAACTTTGAGATACCTTCACATTTTCACTCATAACTTTTTAGCTGATGGACCGATTTAGCTCATTTTCAATACCTGTTCGGAAGGATGTACATTAATTTCCAATAATAAAGTTGCAAATACCTGATTTAACTGAATCAATTAAAAATTATTTCAATATCATTAGTTTTTTTTATATATTCATAATATATTTTCTGTTGCCGAATGTAGTTTGTTGAAAATCAATTAAGTTTCTTTTAAAATGAAGAATCAATTGAAATACATAGTAATATATTTTTTTAACTATTTATATCAGTCAGTCAAGAAAACAAACTATAAAAATTACGATCTTTCAGTTAAACGTTAAACTATATGTTTTCTGTGTCTAAAGAAAGAAATTAAAAAAATTCCTTTTCGTTTCTTTTTTTTTGTTAAATAAGTTTTTTTAAAAACAAAATTATTTCAATACAAATTAAAAAAAAAATTACATATATGTGAACTTCTCCGAGAAAAGGGACCTAGTGTGTCAAAAAACGGTTTGGACTTAAGAGTGGATTCTGGTACCTAAAAGAGTGTAGAAAAAGTTGAAATGAGTTAGATTTCCGATAAAAAATTATTTACACCATAAAAAAAGTACAAAACGAACTTGGGAAAATCGATAAAAATGAGAAAAACATTGAAATTTTACAATTTTTAATTTTTTGCCTTTGAATTGTTTTTTTTTTGTCAGTCTTCAAATTTTTTTGGAGTTTGGACTTTTTTTTCGGTGTTTCGTGATCTGATACTTCGATTTTCTTCCGTTTGACAATTTCAGTTTTTTCTTTTTTCGGCTCTTTGACTTCAGCTTTCTTTTTCTCGTGATCCGGTGCATCGACTTTTTTCTTGCTGCCAGGTTCAGATTTATTTTGCGATTTTTTTTTTTCGCTTTGGGTTCTCTTGGTTTAGGAGCTACAAAATCCCGTTTCTGCGAATCAGTACTTAAGACCCTGACATTCTGATACAAATACCATTTGCGATCTAACGATAAACAAACAGAACAGAGCAGCAACAATAGCAAAGGTATTGTCACACTAAAAGCGAAAAAAATACGTCACCAAAGTCGGCACCCAATCATAACTAACCATACCAAATCGCATCTTCCAACAGTAATAATGCGTTTAAATGCGTTTTTCTCAAAACTTAATTTTCACACACTAGGTCCCTATTCTCGGAGAAGGTCACATATGTACAAACATAGAAAATAAAAATATGAACCTACGTGAGTGTTGTGTTTTGCAATTACAAATAAAAAAATTCAACTTGAAAATTTTATGCGAATTGATTAATTTTCATAACATACCAGATAATAAAACCTACGGTAATCGAAACAAAAAGAAACAAGTAAAAAAGGGCTAAATTCGGCTGTGCCGAATCTTTAAATACCCTCCACCATATACGTATATACTAAATTTTGCATGAACTATAATATGAATATGTTTTGTCAATTTATGTAACGAACTTTTGTTATTTAGTTTTAGTAATTTTATTTATTTAGTTTTAGTAATGTTATTTACAGAGGTCTGCTCTGTTAGCGACTTTAACATTGTTGCTTTTAACGTTAACTTAGTTATTAAGAGTAACACACATGTAGCTCTAAAATGTTATTATTCTCATAGTATGTAAGACAGTAAATGTAATCGAACAATAAGACGACTTAATAACATTTTTACTTACTAAACAGAAAACAAAAAAAGATACAGAAAAATTGTACAAATTTGTATGGAAAATTTAGAGGTACCTTCACATTTTCCCTCATAACTTTTGAACCGCTTGACCGATTTTGCTCATTTTAAATACCAAACTGCTCGGGAGGATGTTCAATAATCTGGGTAAAAATTGGCACCCCCGCTTGCGTCTTCGCGTCGTGATCGCCATTTCAACAGACAGACAGACGGACATCGCTAAATCGACTTAAAATTGCATAAGGATCACGAATATATATACTTTATGGGGTCTTAAACCTATATTTCGACATATTACAAACGGAATGACAAACTGATATATAACCTCATCATATATGGTGGAGGGTATAAAAACAGAAAAAGCTAATACAAATTTGTTAAAACTACCTTGTAGAAAAACGGTAGAAGCTGACAGATTTTTTGGTTAATATAAGTAAGATAAGAACAGCAAAACTGATTCTTATAAATATATAAAAGTTTTATTGTATTTAAGATAATTGAAAATGACAATATATCCTGCGTAAGTAAGCAAAAAAATAAAAATATCACACTACTAACAGCTTTTTTCCAATAACAATTAAAAATATATATATTTTTTTGATATAAGAATGTTTGAGATATTACAAAAAGTAAAATAAATATAATGATTAGATATTTCCAGTTTAAGGGAAAAAGATAGGAAAAAACCTTTTAAAAAATAGATTACTTATAGTATTTTAAGTCCGGTGGAAAGAAAATTTAAAAATTAGTGAATGGTGTTGATCATGACCTAACAGCAATGAACTAAATTTGATTTTAAACAATTTAATTAAAAGGCGGAAATTATGTTTTGAAAATTGGCCATAAAAGTGTTTATTTAACTTTAGGTAAAATTAACAAAAATGCATCTCAGCTTTAAAAGGTAGCAGATAATTTTGTATTTTTCAGTTTTTCACAAAAGCAACACCATTCAATACTTTAATTTTTATTGTAACTTTTACTACAATTATTATGAACATTGCCTTAAGTTCAATGGCATTTTTGGTGGTAATGTTAGCGTTTAACTATTATACGTAGTATATATGTGTGTGTGTATGTAGTACATTACAGTGGTCTGAAAAAATTGGCTTGTTTTATTTGTAATTATTATCAGATCTTAAAAATTATCCAGTTAGAAAGTCAATAAAATTTAAAGGCTGTAAAATAATTGTCTTAAGTGATTTAAGTGAAATGCAAAAAAAAAAAAAAAAAATCAAATTTCTAATTTTAGAAAATATTGAATTTTTGTTTCAATTGATACTAGTTTAATTTTTTCATATTTAAGTATACACGGTAAAAGTTATCATACTTCGGCACCTTCTCGTATCGATAAAGTGTTCGCAAAAAACATGTAAAACTCAACTTTGTTTTGCTTTACATAGGGTGAGTCACAGCCAATTACATATATATGTTATTAATCTAAAGATAATAATAATAAGAAATTTTACTGAATTAATTGTGTCCACAGCTTTAAAAAATAAAAGATCTTAAACAAATTTTCCATAAAAATGCAATCAACTTATTCACCAATTAAGTCACCCTTTAAAAAGTTGAAATGAAAAGTAGGGTGACCATGAATTTGTCGATGCAAAAACTTCACACATCAGATAGAGAAACGGGGTGCTACATAATTAGTAGCTAATAAAATAAGTAGTTATTATTGTGCTGATAAAAATTAGTGGTTACAGGTGTGTAAATTATAGTAATTCTTGTTAAGGAGACAAAAAAAAAAAAGAGATATACGTGTGTCGGCGTTTTAATAGATCACATGGAAATTTCATTTTAGAGGCGGTTGTAAAACTATGTTTTCTTTACATCTGAGATGTAGATAATGGTATTAACATATTAACCCTCTAACTCCCCCTCATAACGGTATTTTTTGGCTTTATTATAACGAATTGTAAAAAACACCCCGAAAAAGGGGAAGGGCGGGGATGAAATGTTCTACAAAAATGTTGGCCATAAAATTCTACTATACATATCAGAACACACCAAAACCCACAACCTAACACAAACACCAAAAACGAATCAATTTCAAGATTGCTTATCAAATTTCTAGTCAGATTTTGGGATGACCTACATATTATGTAAGTGATCCAAAAATCTGACTTATAATATGTAGGTCATCCCAAAATCTGACTAGAAATTTGATAAGCAATCTTGAATTTGATTCGTTTTTGGTGTTTGTGTTAAGTTTTGGGTTTTGGTGTGTTGACATGTATAGTCGATTTTTATGTTTTAAGTTTAACAAAAAAGTTTTCAGTTCAGTTAAAAATATAGGAAAATACAAATATGTCTTTAGTATTAGCTAATATCTAATTTGGACATACGGTAAACAAAGGAGAATATAAATAACACAAAAATAGTTAGTAAATTTCATCTGTACTCAATAATAAAAATCAACTGTATGTTAGCATAAAATAGCTTTTTCCGTTGATTTGTGAGTTAAATAGAGATATTTACAATTGGTATTTCGGCACAAAGAATGTTGATGAAAGTCGTAGCTGACCAGAAAATGCATTCCATTCGGCTGGTGTCTAATAACTTTTTCTGTGTATTCTCCATGTTTACTAAAATTAAAAAAAAAGGAAAAAAAAAAAAAACTTTTCCTATGATCTCGAGTCAAACTAAGAATACATTTTCATACATATAAAATACATATATTTTTTCAAAAAAGTATTTATTTTAACTTTTTTTATACATTTCTTCAAAATGATTTACTGCCATTTACCGAATTTTTTAGTTAATTTTTTTTTCATTTCTTTGAAATTTACCCACAAAACGGAAATTTGTATTTTATTTTTCCCATAATACTTATTACAAATTTTTATTATGCTGTCTGTTACAAAAAATTACAATTTGTTTTTATTATTTAAATTGTTTGTTTATATACAAAATTATTACAATTAATATTATAAGAATTACATAAACACGCACACATATGGTCAGTCACACAAAATCTGTCTATAGACTGTGTGAGTATACATTTTATAACCAAAAAAAAAAAAAATACAAAAAACGGAAACAATTCCAAATAAATGAATAATCAGCTATTTTATACGGAATTGGTACACTCAGAAAAAAAAGTAAGTAGAAAAATTTGCAAATGTTTTTCAATACCACGTTACTTTTTTTGTACTGATTTTTAGAACAAAAATAATTATTATTTAGGAAGTTTGTTTGCTATTTACATTTTACAAATTACAGAGTTTTTACAGAATATTTACAAAATTTTTGTTGCTAATTTCAGAAATCATTTTACAAATTTTTGAAAACCGATTTGCTAAAATTAGCAAAAAAATTTACTAATTTTAAAAAAGTGTTTATTGAAGGAAATGTTATTTCTAATTAAAACTTACACCTACAAACTGAAATTGCCTTATAATGTAACATAGATTAAAAAAGAGATCGGAAGTAAATATACCGACTCATGACTGAAAATATGACATCCGCTTAAAATAGCACTAAAAAGTTTTTTTTTGGTTTAAAATATCAGCCCAAAAAACAATTAAAATTTTACCTTAAAAGTAAAAAAATATTGGCTAAAATATTTTTCAAAATAGAAATTACCAAATTAAAACAAACCGATTAATTCGTTAATGTTTAAACAATTTTTAAGATTTTTAAGCCTTTTATTTTGTTTTTAATTTTGTATAAAATATTTTTTGAAAAATATAAAAAAAAAATTTGATGTTATCGATAAATTTAAAATTTTGTACTAATATTTACAATATTTAGTAAATATTTTTTGCTGATTTTAGCGAACCGATTTTATATTTCGCTTTACAAATAGTTTACCAAAATTTAGTAGCGGCTACATGTGTTGCTAAGATTAGCAAAAAAATACCGCTGGGCTCAAATTAGCAAATTTTCCCGTAATAACAGCAAAATTTTCAATTGCCATTACAGACTTTTTGGTGAGTGTAGGTAAATTTATAACATTTATTTTGAACTTATTAATCAATTGTTTTTACTGATATGTCAGTTGTTTAAGCCCGATGTAAGAATAATAACAAAAACCATTTAATTAAATTGTATTTTCTGTTATTTTATCTTAAAAATTATTTTAAGTGTTTTTTTAAATAAATGAAAATTTTTAAATTTGCATTACTTTCAGGTATTTTTATTAAAACTTAATTTTAGTTCATACATTTTACTGTGTGTAACTACATACTAACTAAAAAAAATTGTAGTTGCATTATATAACCACTTATTTGGTAATGAAAAAATTAAGCTGCGCAACATATTAAAATTACAGAATATTGACAATATGGACGGTATCTCGTCAGTATGAATTTGTTTAAGATTACATTATCACAAACTCCAAACTAAAATTTACAATGTTGCACAACAAAATATATCTCCATTTAATGCCACCCTAATATCCATATTCCCAATATGCGCCAAAACTGTTTTTCTTTACCAATTAAAATAAATTGTGTGAGCATTTCTTATTTATTACTTAAATTCATTTTTATCATTGCAACGAAAATATATTTCTAATAGAAAACATATTAAAGCAATAAATAATCCCATCAACCATAAAAGAAAAGCATAAAGAAAATGATCGATTGACAAGGAAATATTATTAAAAGGATCTATAAAAAAATTAATTTCACCACTACGAATGCCATCCCATTCACTGTCAGCAATCAACTTATGAACAATACCACTTTCTTTCACATACAACAAATAACGATTAAACTGCTGCAAAATCGCAGAACGATGGGCCACAGGAATAAAATATAAACGTCCATAGGTGGGTTCATCCAAAACTTTGGCTTTGGGTTTTTTCAAATATTGCTGCTGTATCATATAATAATGGGAAACATCATCAAAGGCACAAAAAATATTTAGATGAACATTTAAATTTTTACGATTATATTTCATATAACTATTATTGCCAGCTGTCAAACGTTTGTAGATAATCGGCGGTAAATCAATTGTCTTATAATATTGCATGTCTAGAGAATACTCATAAATAAAGAGATTTGTTTTAGCAACATCTTCCAATGTTTTCAATTCAGTATCATACAATTTCGCAGTTAACATACTGGATAAATTGCAATTGTAAAAATTTGTTATTAACAATCCAGTGATAAAAGTCATAACGCAAATGAATATATTTAAGAAAACTTTTCGCTTAGAACTGCCATCGGATAGATTAAGAAGAATGGCTAGTGTTTGTAATAATGTACTAACATTATTGTTAATATGATGTTTTATTAGAAATATTACCATAAAAGTTGTGATAAATATTACAAAAATTAAAAACCATACAATTGTTACAAAAGGTTTTATCAGATATAAATTCTTTTCGATTTCTTTAGAAGTCGGCACTATTAAATGACTGTTAAATAACCATAATGCATCACTGCAGGCATACGAATCATCTACAAACATAGAATTGGGTATAAAGTCAAAATCGGTGTCATTCATAGTATGTACAATCATAGATTGGGTTAATTTTGTCGACCACATATCAAAATCAAACATGCTTAAGGTACCATTGTGATGTAAAACAAATAATTCAATTAATTTATAAAAAGTACCACTTCTTATTAAATTACCATAACGATCTGTGTAACTGAAGCATCTGGGAGCATATTGCAAAAATGGTAAACGCCAGGCATAATGATGAAAATTATTTAAATATAATTTATTTTGAAATGATTTAATGTCATCTAATTGTTGCGACTTCACCTGGGGATATGGCTTGTAACGAAATAGCCGACCTTCAAACCATAACAGTACATTATAATATCCCCACTTCCAACATTCTTGAAATATTATATCCAACACATTTTCATTTTCTTGTTCTTGCCAAATTATTAATATATTTGTAAAATGTAATTTCCACAATAATTTATCCATAAACTCAAATAAGTTGTTCATATTTTCCAAATCCATATCAACAATAGTTAAACAATTGCCGGTGGTAAAATTATAAATTGTTTTGATCTTCTGTTGGTAATTATTTAAAATTAATGCTGGTATCTTTGTGTCCTTTTGTATTTCTTCATATGCCAATTTTGGATTTGTTGCATTAATATTAATAAAAATATTCAATTCAAATTTAAATTCCTGATTTAACTGTTGTATAGTATTGTTTAGAGTGAACATTTTAGCTTTTATTGTTATTAATGCTGCCCACATTATAAAAAGCTTTATTGTAGTTGCTTTCATATTTTAGTGTTAACTGTTAATATAAAAGGATATTTTTGCTATTTATATAACCTTATTACATTATGTTAACTTTATTTTGTAATACAAACTTTTAGTGTATTGTGTCTTATGAAAAGGAGATGGGTAATTGCCACTTACAGGCATTCAAATTTATTAATTCAATATAGAAATAACTATAATTTTCTATACCCCAGTAAAAAAAGTTGATATGGCACAATATTTAATTATATCCAATTTGATATTCTTTAATATCTGCTGTAATATCAAACTGACCTTTGTTTGATTCGAACGATGTTAGATTAAATTTGATCCAGCAATATATTTGGGGATTTAGTAAGATCTAAATTTGTTCGAAAAATTGTAGATCAAATTGTATCAGATTATAAAGATATACTTCTTTGTAAGAAAATTTTTAAATAAAAAAAAAATTAGCACAAAATAGCTTTTTCCGTTGATTTGTGAGTTAAATAGAGATACAATTGGTATTTCGGCACAAAGAATGTTGATGAAAGTCGTAGCTGACCAGAAAATGCATTCCATTCGGCTGGTGTCTAATAACTTTTTTTGTGTATTCTCCATGTTTACTTAAATTAAAAGAAAATAAGAAAAAATTTTTCATTTGAAAAAATTTTTCCTATGATCTTGAATCAAACTAAAAATATATTTTCATACATAAAAAAAATTTAAATAAAAATTTAGTCTTTAAAAATGTAATGCCCTTGGCAGAATTCGAACCCTGTGTGCCAGAGTTGTAGTCGACCGCTTAACTCACGCACTGGCTTCCTTAGACCACATTATTCGTTTAATTATGTTATATACAATTGTATCTTCTTGACTTATATAAAATTATATATTCAGAAATTTGTTTCTGTACTTATCTGATTATATCTAATTTATATAATATATCATATATAATTATACTTAATTTTATACTGTTTCCTTGAAATATTCCATCAGCAAATTTAGGTTAAATAAAACAGGGAAATTGTTAAGATTTTTTTTAATATAAAATTAATGGGTTATATTTTTTCTTTAATTTTTAAAAATAAATACGTATAATATTTAATTTTTGGTGGTAAAATCCATTTGATCCAATAAATGGGTTAAAAATGAAGATTTTCTGAGATGAAGATAAAAAATGCATTTTATTTATGATTTTGTAAACACTAAGGTGACGTAAAGTCTGTTAAACAGTTTCTAAAATAAATCCTCTCTGTTCTTGACAAAGCTCGGGCAATATCAGGGGGTATTTTGAGCAAAGATAAAACTAAGGTTGAATTAGTCCACAGAAAAATCTTTCTCTCATTCAGATGTAATTGACTACACAGCAATTCTACCTTGTTTCGCCAATCCTGAAAATGCCTTTTTATCTTAGTAGATCAAGAGAGCTTCGGGTTTTCTTGATATTCGGGTCATAACGGAATTCGGTCCGTCATAAACGGAATTCAACTCCTTTAACGTACCGTTTTCTGGACCAGAAAAAGGATTTTAAGGAACATCGAAATTGATTCGAAACCGTTAAAAGTCCGTCAATGACGGACTATTTACGGACCGATATATCGGATGAAAAACGGAGTTGTCCGTTAAAAGTTCGTTAATTATGGACTGTTTACGGATCTGTATTCATTCCGTTTTTTCAACAAAACACCGATTTCTGTAAAGGCATATTATTTTAATTTAAAAAAAATTTTATTTTCTTTGCCTTAAATTTATTTACAAAGATATTTAAAGTAAAATAACAAAACTTACAAACTAAATACAACAAATACCAAATAAAATTACAAACAAATACCATATTTACCAACCATCTATCACTGCGATTGTGGCCCATTATATATCATGAAAAAAATAAAACAAAAACTTAATTCTGGTTTAAATGCTGATACTTACAATATGATGACGCAGACAATGTAAATTTGCAAATTTGTTCACAAAATCTATTATAAACTGTCGGGCAATATTTTTATTTGCAAATCTACATAATTTTTCACACATAATCGTAAAACTTATTTTAAATTCCATAAATATTTAGGTATTCGTTTTTAATAACTAAACAAATCCAAAAGCAACGGAAGAACAACTGATGAAAAACAGTGGTCCATATTTGACGGTACAGAAACGGATACACCAAAACGAAGTCAAACGTATTGTTTTCGCAAATTCAATTATACGGTCCGGTAATGTTCCGTTTACGTACAAGCTTTGACGGATACGTATTTTCGGACCGTAAATGTTCAGTAGAATTGGAAGCATTATTCGACGAAGATTGTTGTTAAATGCAAGAAAAACATTCATTACCATTGGAAATCACACAACAAGCCATTTCCCTATTTTTAAAAAGCCTTGGAATTCATTCAAAAGCATGTTAATTGGGTCCCATATGAATTAAAGCCGAGAGACGTTGAAGGGCGATTTTGCATGTCGAAAATGCTGCTTGAACGCTTCAAAAAGAAGTCATGTTTGCATCGTATTTTTACTGTTTACTGGTGGATATATTACGATAACTCCAAGCGCAAAAAGTCATATGTAAAGGCCGGCCAAGCATCCAAATCAACGCCTAAGCCGAATATCCATGGCGCCAAGGTAATGCTCTGTATTTGAAGGGATAAGAAAAGTGTTTTTTGTTATGAGCTATTGAAATCGGGTCAGACGATTACAAGGGACTTGAATTGATTCGTTTGAAGAAGGCAATCAACGAAAAACGACCGAAATATTCGACCAGATACGAGGTCATAATCTTCCATATGCTACCAGAAAGATGGGGAAAAGTAGTGGCTTACGATGGACAGTAATTTGAATAACGTATAAATTCATTGTGTTTTTAAAATAAATGCATTTTTCAGTAAAAAACCCGACATTATTAACTTGTACACCAAGGGTGCAACGAATTTCAAAAGATGCAACGACAAAACTTTAGGTTCGATTGGTTTTCGTCGCAAAATCTTGAATTTTAAAAATTCTCCTCGGGTTATTAATACTTGAACCATCCGCCATGTTAGAACTCGAGTTATTCGAATCATCAAAACACAATTTATTCGGGGTACTAACATTCCAGTTTTCCGGGGTACTGAAACTCGAGTTATTCAGGTTATCAAAACATGAATTATTCGGGGTATCAAAACTCTGGTTATTCTGATAATAAAACTCCAGTTGTTCGAGTCATCAAAAGTCGAATTATTCGGGGTATTAAAAATAGGATTTTTTATGGTATTAAAAATCAAGTTATTTAAGTTATAAAAACTTGATTGATTAGGGTTATTACACTTAAGTTATACGAGTCATCAACACCCGAATTATATGGGGTATGAAAATTCGAGGTATTTAAGCTCGAGTTTTTGGGGTTATTACAACTTGAGTTATTCGAGTCATCAAAAATCATATGATTTGGCATATTAAAACTCAATTTATACAAGTTATAAAAACTCTAGATAATCGGATAACACTGCACTACATTATTAATACGGCTTTAAAATTAAAAATTTTATTAAAAATGCACTTTATCACAAAAAATCATAGATAAACCGGTTTATCCGGTAGAGTGAATTGTTGCTACACTAATGGATAGTGGGTAGCAATAAAAAAAAAATACAAAAAATAAACAAAACCAATATAAACACAGGGTAAATAACGGTAAGAACTTATTTTATTTCAATAAATTTCACTCAGTTTTCTAGAACACAGGGATCAAAAATATTTTTTAATAATTTTCATAATTTAATTAAAAAAAGTATTCACAAAAAATCACAATTTTTCTATTGTGTGTGTCCGTGTGTTAATCCTTAGCTATAAGTCCTACAAGTCCTTGGCTAAACATCGAGTAAATAATTTTTTCTATTTAATCCAAATAAATGTTATTTACAACAGCAAAGCTTTTATTAATAGTGGACTTAACAGAAAATATAAAAGCTTGGATTAAAAAACGAAAACTAATGATATTAAGAAAATTTCTTTAAAATGAACACACAGCAATAGAAATGTGATTTGCTGACGGGATTTTTTAAACACGGGATGTTTATTTGTTCTAGGTGTTACTTACACTTACCTAAAAAAAAACACACACAAAAAATAAAAGTCACGTACCCTTTCTTTATACATAATAGAAGTTTTTTAGGAAAATAATTATTTGGCCCTAGGGGTCTCTAAAAATATTTGCCTAGGAATATTTCAATAATTCAATAGGTTTTATCAAGTTCGAAATATCATGTTTCCGTGAAATAATCCGTTAGAAAAATTTGGTTTAAAAAACACAAATAAATAAGTTTTTTGTTTAATGTGAAATGGAGGGGTTTTATGTTTTCGTTAATTAGAAAGTAGTACGTACATATCGTTCTGTAGCGAGATTCTCAATCTTTTTTTAACGATATTATCAGTATTGTTAACTAACGACAAATATAGTTTGAATTAAAAAGAGTTTTTATATTTTTCGGTTAAAGACATTTACAGAGAAATTTTGGTAAAAGTTTTTATATGAAACAATTTGAAAGCAAATATTTGTCAAATAAAATAAAATATTTAAAAAAATATATAAATTTGGAATTATATGTACACTCACAATATGTTTACCGTTGCCGTTTGAAGTTTATTTAAGCAGTAATATATAAAGATTGTTTTTAAATGAAGAATCAATTGAAATACATACAAATATATTTTTTTTTACTATTTGAATCAAGCCATAAAAAATACGGATTTTTACTAAAAGTCTATATTTTCAGTTAAATGTAAAATTTTATATTTTCTGTGTCTAAAAATAAAAATGCAAATAATTTTTTTTTATTTTTTTTTATCAAAATATTTTGTTTATAGCAAATAATTTTAATACATATTACAAGAAATTGTTAACCTATACATACATACACACATAGAAAATAAAAATATTATTCTATGTGTGTGTTGTGTTTTGTGATTACCTACAAAAAACCTTTAAATTTGAAAAGCAAACTACAAAAATTATCTATTTAACGTTTTCTTAGTTAAATGTAGGTGATTTTTCTAAATGACTTTCGTTTGTTTTTACCACTTTTGTCGTAACTATAATATTTATGAGTGTAACTATAATGTTCCAATTTTTTTCTGTATCTATTTTAAGGGTCATTGCAATGTAATCTGATGATTTTGAAGTAAAATATCAATCACACTCGAAATGATATTTAAAATTTTGTTATATTAAATGATTTTCTGTTGTTATATATTTTTTATCTATGATAGATTTGTTTCAAATTTTTATCTTTTATTTAACCTTTTTCTATTTTTATTAATAACTAATTTATTATTTGAGCCTTAGGTTTTTTTTAAAAAAAAACATTATTTATTTTTCAATAATTCGCAACTCCATAATAGGAGTAATAATAACACTGTAGGTATGACAGAATGCCACAGAAAAACGGCGAGATACCCCAACTTAATTCTGGGCCGTAGAACACAGTTGTATACTCCATTTTAAAAAATCTCGTCAAAATCAAGACCTCTTGCATTTTTAGGTTTGTATTGACTTAATCAATTTTTTGATTATATATTAACGAAAAGAAAATTGTTTTCTTATAACTTAATTTTCTTGTTTTCTCACTTATTTACTTTTTATTACAATTGTTTTTAAATTAATCTAGAAGGCAAGTAGTTATAAATATTTGTTGTTCAAAAAATAATGATACCCCAATATTAATTATATACTGGGATGTGTTTAATTCGAGTTAAACTACAATAATACGTATACGTAATATTATTGTATCAGAATTAAATGACTCTTATGCCGCTTTATTTTCTAAACAAAATTTTGTTTTTTTTTTGATTGCAAACGAAAAAAAAAAATTTTTTATAAATATTAAATAAGAAAAAAAAAATATCAAAAAACCTGTTAATGAAAAAAAATTTTCGAAGACTTTTCACAAAAATTTAATCCAAAATCGCTTAAGTGAATACAAACTAAAAATCTAAATATCTTTTAAAAATGACCTGACTCTTCGCCACTGAATTCTACAACCCAAAATTAAGTTTACGTATCCCAGGGATTTCGTGTGTCATTTCTAAAGTTTACTTACAGTGTAATTATTATAGATTTGTTTGTCTTTCACTATTAATTTATTTTTCTCTACGTATTATTCTCTCGGCTGCAATCATATATTACACGGATAATCATATTCCTCTCTAATTGAGAGAGATTAAATAAATATTAATAGAAATTATTTTATATATGTAGCAATCATTAGTATAGTTTCGCTTACTATAAGTTGGTCAGTATATTTTTTACGATCGTCATTATTGTTTTAGATTTTGTGAAAAGAAGTTATCTGCTTCTTATCTGTATCTTAACATATATCCCTTAACTATACTGTCCAACAGCATTTTTGGAACAGAATAGCGACCCTATAATTCTGAAAGGGTATGTTGAGTAGATTATTTTTGTAGAACAAACTTATGGTCCAGCACGTCTGAGATTTTTTTACAGTGGGTCAAAGTTTTCATTTTTTGGTCGAAGAGAGCTTTATACTATATGAAAAAAATGCTGTAAGTTAATGTCTGAGAGAATTCTTATGGTCAGAGTTGTATTGTGGAATTGTATGAGGATTATTTTTGTGGAAGATCTTAACCCTCTAACTGGTCTCTTTATGGGTCAATTTGACCCTTTTTTCGAGAAAATCAAAACATATCCTTTAAAAAAGGACATTTAAGGATTAAAATATTCTACGAAAATGTTTGCCGGAAAATTTCAGTGGGGGTCACCAAAGACACCATTGTTGTAAATAAAGCTCTTTACGATTAATTGGCAAAATTACACGCCAACTTCTATAAAAAAATTATAATTTTGTTTTAATAGTGGTTTATTATAGTATGTACATATTTATTTTTTTGCTTCAAATTTTCGAGTAAAAGGGAATTTGGAAATAGCAGTAGTATGACAATGGATTAAAGATTAAACTTAATATGCTTTCCTGTATTTAGCTTGACGTGAATGTTCCGATGGGTCAAGGTTTCTGTACAAGCATACGTATTCAGCAAGCACTACACTTTGGGATTTCCCATTTCAATACCTTTTTCTTGGAAATGTAACTTTTACATCGGCTTTTATCAAATTCCTGTTTTTCAATCTGGAACATAATATTTCAGCTTTCTCTTTTGTTAGTCCTAAATCTCTTACAAGATCTTCAAAATAAGCTTGGTCTATCAAATTAGGACATATGTTTAAACCATCAAGAGGCAAGTAACTTATATCTGATATATGTTTTCAACCGCCGCTGTAATTTCTGTATTGGCGACTGTCATATTGGACGAAAATGTATGTATAGGCGGTAAAATGACATTATCTGTTGCTTCGTATGTCATTATAGCGTAGTGCCTTTGGCTTCTACAAAATTTGTAATTTACGCAGAAATAGCATGTATCTGATTTGTGATCTTCAGGTTCAATCGATGTAATAGGCGCAGAAAATGGCAGCTCCTTAGTACCGCCTTTGTACCAGGTCAAAAGACCACTTTCGCAAGTAGTACATACGGTTTTTGGTATCCAAGCTTCAGATAAAAAGCGTATTCCAAAGAAAAGAAAATATGATTCTTGAATTGTAGGGAATATCTTTCTTCTGCTTTGATGGTGCGTAAAATGTCCACAAATAAAACAAAACCAATCTCTTAATTTGCAAACAGAATCCGCTATGCTTATTTAAGC
Source organism: Eustalomyia histrio (assembly GCA_949748255.1). Lineage (NCBI taxonomy): Eukaryota > Metazoa > Arthropoda > Insecta > Diptera > Anthomyiidae > Eustalomyia > Eustalomyia histrio. The sequence continues at coordinate 50,697,912 of OX456527.1, forward strand.
TTTAAGCTTTAAATTTTCTTTTTTTATATTAATTTTAGTAAAAATCACATCCGATATGTACTGCTTAGTAGCCTAGTTATGCTTGAATTTTTTCTTTTATTTTTTATTATTAATTTTAATAAATATCACAGCCGATTTGTAAGTCACAGCTGACTAGACGAGAGAACTTAGTGTTTGGCCCGGCCGAACTTGACGCCGTTTTTACCTGTTTTGTATATGTTGGTGTATAATTTTACTAATTAAGCGTAAAGAGCTTTATTTATAACATTGGTATCTTTGGTGACCCCCACTGAAATTTTCCGGCAAACATTTTCGTAGAATATTTTAATCCTTAAATGTCCTTTTTTAAAGGATATGTTTTGATTTTCTCGAAAAAAGGGACAAATTGACCCATAAAGAGACCAGTTAGAGGGTTAAGATCTTCCACAAAAATAATCCTCATACAATTTCACAATACAACTCTGACCATAAGAATTCTCTCAGACATTAACTTACAGCATTTTTTTCATATAGTATAATGCTCCCTTCGACCGAAAAAGTAAAACTTTGACCCACTGTAAAAAAAAAAAACTCAGACGTGCTGGACCATAAGTTTGTTCTACAAAAATGATGTACTCAACATACCCTTTCAGAATTGTGGGGTCGCTATTCTGTTTCATTCAAAAAGTCTTAATTTGTTGGACAGAGCTTTTAAATAAAAATTGAACTACACAAAAACATTACACATTGCGTTCATTAATTATTGGCGTAAAGTATCATTAAAATAAAATGTTGGTAGTTAAAATCTAATATTAATTGCGTTTAAATCAAAACTATCACTCCAACTATCACTCAGTCTAATGGCATTTAAACGAACACCCCTAGCGTATGAGTATTATCAAATGATCTAATGAAAATAAATATAACGTATACGCACTAAAGAATGAAAAAAATAGTATGTTTGCAGGGAATGCCAATGCTAAATAAAATCCAGGGCTTTTATTTTTGAATAAAAACATGTACCAAATTGTCACACTTCATTAAATACACAGTAATTTATTTAAAAATACAATTCTTTTCATGTATTGCAAGCATTTTTTTTAATTATACATCTAAAATAATTACTCAAGTGGAATTGGAAAATAATATAAAAGTTTGAAATCTAAGACAATTTTTTTATATTCTGATGATGTTGAAATACCGTGGGAGTTGAATTTATATTCATACACTTAAAATCTAAGACCGTAGTTTATTTGGGAAGTTAAAATACAAGGGAATATATTTTTCAAAGTTTTTTTACAACTATTTAAAAAAAAACACATGTGTACATATATATGGATTCTATGCTACATTTAATATTTTCATTTAAAATGATTTGTTAAAAAAATAGTTTTTATTTATTTACAATTATTTATCTGATATTTAAAATAAACAAAATAAATAAAAAGTCGTTTATTTTAACAGACTGCAGTAATTTGTAATGACATTTAAAAACGACTAAATAAACGAAATATCATTTATATTTACTGATGTTGTAGTTATTAAGTTGATAGTTAAAAGAAAAAAATAATAGAAATATCATTTGTTTTTACTGATTTGTGGTTAGTTTGTTAACAGTTAAAACAAATGAAAACTATTTATTATTTTCGGGTATTATAGGTTAATTTATTAAAATTTAAAATAAATATAATGTTATTTTAATTTTAATGAAAAGATAGTTCATCAGTTTTCAAGTGATTTACAGACATTTAGTAGGAGTTGATATTTTCTGTTAAATGTAAAATTTTATATCTTCTGAAATTCAAATAACTCCTTTGTTTTAAATAAAAAAATATTTCAATACAAATTACAAGAAATTTTTCAAATATACATACAGACATAGAAAAAAAAAATATATGCCTCTGTGTGTGTTGTAATAACATGCAAATAAAAAAACTTTTAATTTGAAAAATAATCTGCAAAAATGTTTTTTTTTTAACGTTTTGTCAGTTAAAAAGTGATAATTAGTTTAAAGAACTTTCTATTGTTTTTACTACTTTTGAAGATTATTAAACAATGAAATGAACTGAATAAAATGAAAAATCAGTAGTCCCCTTTTTGATTGTATTTTCGATTAGTTTAATATGTATTTGAGGTTGTTTTGAACGAAATAATATTATGAGTGTAGTAATTTTTAAATATATATTGTAGTTTTTTTTATATAGATTCGAAATTTCTATATAATATTTAACTAGCGGGGCAAAGGCCGCTACTTTGTTACCGTAGAAGCAATGTTACAGGGTCTTAAACGCGGTGTTGTCGACTTACCCAGATTAAGATGGTGCAAAAAGTACCTGCAAGAGAACATATATTTTATGTTTCAGAGTGCATATATTTTGAATTTCTGGTTTCTAGGCAAAACGGATTTGGACAGGCCGCTAAATGGGAGACTTTTCCCATCCTAATAGAATTTTCGAAAAATCAGTAGATAGCCTCTACTCTAAAAATGGGTTTCTCAAATTTCAGGCTTGTAGCCAAATGGGTTTGAGTAGGCCTTCGAATTTTTACCTTTTTGACTCTCCTCATAGCGATTTCCAAAAATAACCTCTGTGCGGATGCCTACGTTGGAGAAGTAACATACATCCCAAATTTCAACTTCATCGTTCGGGTAGTTTTGGCAGGCTATTAAGGGTTGGACTTTTCACCTTTTTTTGCCCTCCCTATAGGGGAGGGAGTAAAAATCCTCACACACAAATTTTAACTTTCTAGGATCACCATGTGTTTGCAGGCTTTTCGCATTTTGAGCCCCTATTTATTACACGTCCCTGTCAAAAATTCCAAAATATACCTTAACAGTGACTTAACTCATACTCCAGGGAATGCATATTTAAAATTTTAAGTTTCTAGCCAAAGGGGTTTGGATGGGCCGTCAGATGGGAATTATTGTCCCCTTCCCCTAGAAATTTCCAAAAATCCCATTATGGCGGATGTCTACGCCGGAGACGGAATCTGTATACCAAATTTCAGCATCTTAGCTCTAGCAGTTTGGGCTGGATAATGGTGAATGGCTAAGTAAGTAAGTATGTCATTCAGTAATGTTATTCCTGTGCTTCAATTAGTCCAATAATTGTATACAATTTAGGCAAATCTAACTAATCGATGAATGAAATTTATAAAAACCATTTAACTGTAACAAATAAAAATTTCTCATATTTTTTAATTATGATCTGCATCTATTTAGGATACCTTTCTGGTCAAACCTTCAACTTCCATAGCCAATATTTTCAATTTGGGTTACTTAAAAGCAAAGGCAAAAAAAAACTTTTCTTAATGAAGCAAAGTTTGGGTAAAAGAAATTAGCATTGGATTCATCAAAAGACGTTTCCGGCAATAACAACAAAATTTATAATTTTTACGCAGATTGTTGTCTGTTCCCTTGAACAGTTTAGGAAAAAAAGTATTATGTAAGTGATAACAGGAAGCGCCTCGAAATTTTCTATACGAAGCACGAAAGTACACAGAGAAATTATATTCATCGCGACAGCCTAATTTGTTGCCAACTGAATATTATGGTTGCAGCAACCGCATTATTTAGTTTTTCTGATATAATTGAATATGGAAATTCGGTTGCCACAATGAATCTATTTTTCTGTGTATGGAAATTTTATACTCATACTGACAACAGAATTTGTTGCCAATCGAATGGTGTGGTTTGTTGACATTACAGTAAAAAAATATCGGTTCAACACATAGTTGGTAATCACAAGCAAATAAGGCAGCTGCTGCAACTGAACCATGTAATTACCCTGTAGACAATGTCGATAGTGAAACTGTACTGATTCACTATTGACTTAGCCACCAGTACTACTGACTAGTTATGCCCCAGCTGCTGTAGACATTTAACATGTGCTTGTCATTGCGAATCTACACAACTATTGACTAGGTGTTGACATTTTAGTTATTCTAGTCTACACTTTTGGAACTTTTTACTTAATTTTCACACTAGGAAGGAAATAAGATTAAACAGGTGCATTTATTTTGTTAAATTAGATATTTTATTAATAAATTTTTTTTTTTTATAAATTTCATTCAAGTAAAAAAAAAAAATCATGCAAATTTAATTTTGGAGTAGACAAATCTTCAAAAAACTGCACAAAATCACCCACAGGCTCCGTAAAATCTTCATCAGGCTCCATAAAATCTCTAGAGTTGCAATTTTCACTAAAAATTGTTGCCTCTTTCTTGTTATTTTTATTTTTATACAAAATTAATTGTTTTTTCACAAGTTTTTTGGAATTTCTTTTGCTCATTATATATTTTGTTCAAATTTGTATATTTAACTTTTAATTTAATTTTGCTTTATATTTTCATTAAAAACTTTAATTTTGCATACAGCTATGCACATGTATTTTCAACAAAATAAAACAATAAAACAAGCACAGCTTTGCAGCTGCAAAAAAGGAATGTAAAAAGTATAGACGCTTTGTGGACATGTCACCAAAAAGTCACCCAAAATAGTCGGCAAAAGTGGTGACTTCTAGACACTTGACCCTAGGCTTCCTACAGGGTAGCCATAAATTTGATTATCAGCACATATCTGTTTTCTGCGTGTTGAGGTGTCCTTACAGGATTGATTTTAAAAATTGTCTACACCAAACTACATAATAGAATAAAAAATAACTTGCATACAGAAAAATAAGGTGCCAACCGAATTGAAAAGTGGATAAATATGGTTAGCACAGCCATATTCAAATGAGATTTCTGCATATTTTGGGATGGCATAAAATTAAAATCCTTTCAACTATATACCTTCATTTTACATTTATTTATTTATTTATTTATTTATTTATATATTTTATTTTATTGATTCCATTTTATTTAATTGATTCCATTTCCAGTACAACAAGACTGAGTCTTATATTTATAATACAGGAACGTATTAAGTTACAAAAGTTACCAAAAAATCATAATATTATTAATTATTAACATAACACATTAAATACAAATATAAAAATATTGATAAAAAGAGAAATATTAAAAATTATAAAATTTAGATTATTTTAAAAGGTTAAATAAAAATATTTTGAAACTAATAGCATTGTTGTTTAGTTGTTGACTATAGTGGAAGATTATTCCTAAGACGAGTGGCATGAATATAAAACCAAAATTCAAACACTAGGCATTGATGTCGAGGTATCACAATGTTTCGATTTCGTGGTGACTGAAAAAAACATAGTTTGTCAAATATATTTTTGGGGTAAAATTGTTTATTATTTTATGCAAAAAGATAAGAGTTCGAATTTTTAACAGACTTTTTTAGTGAGACACCGTAAAGATTATTGGAAGCAGAGGAAACATGATCAAACATTCTCAATCCATACACATATCTTATAATATTGTTAAACAAGACATTTATTTTTTTTTTTACTTACTGAGTCACAGCTTCCGAATAATTCACACCCATAGATCAGGGAAGGAATCAAGTATGTCTTGGTTAGTAGGGTCCTTATTCATAAAGGGGTGAAATATTGTGTGGACCGGACAGCTCGTAGCTACTTGTGAGTTTATATGATCAGTGCTCTCAAAATATATATTTTCCGTTACCGACTATAGTTCATTGAAAAAGTAATGCGTCATGCTTGTTTTTAAATGAAGAACCAATTGAAATTCATAGAAATATATTTTTAATTATTTGAATAGGCCATTCAAAAAACAAACTATAAAAATTTACAGACATTCAGTAGAAGTTGATATTTTCTGTTAAATGTAAAATTTTATGTTTTCTGTTTCAAAAATTTAAATTCATATAATTCTTTTTTGTTTTTTTTTACCAAAATAGTTTGTATATATACAAAATTATTTCAATAAAAATTACAATAAATTATTCAAATATACATACACATTAAGCTAATAGAAATATATACATCTCTGTGTGTTGTGTTTTGTAATTACATACAAATAAAAAAAAACTTTCATTTTGAAAAACAAACTACAAAAGTAGTTTTTTCTAACTTTTTGTCAGTAAAAAATTTTTGGTTTTTTTAAACGACTTTCTATTGTTTTCACTACTTTTGTTGGTTATTAAACAATGATTGAAAATAAACAACAAAATGGGTTAAGTATAATGAAAAATCAGTATCCTCTTTTTGACTGTATTTTCGATTAATTTAATATGTATTTTAAGTTGTTTTTAACAAAATAATATTTTGAGTGTACATGTCTAATTGCTATTGATTCTGTTTAGATCGTCATTTAGATAGGATATGCCCGAAGCAATATTTTGGGCTGGGCTACTTAAAATGAGTTGCACGTCACCGGCGTATAAATGGATTTTGCATTTTGTGAGTAGTCTTGGCAAATCATTTACATATAAGGAAAATAAAAGTGGACCTAAAATAGATCCTTGAGGCTCCTCCCCAATTAGGGATAAGCTATTTGACTATACATGGTTTACAAATACCGATTGTGTGGTGTTTGAACCCTGTAGAAAGCCTGGGTGTCTACAAGTCACCACTTTTGTCAGTGGTGACTTTTTTGGTGACATGTCAGCAAAGCGTCTATACTTTTTACATTCCTTTTTTGCAGCTGCAAAGCTGTGCTTGTTCTTGATTTTTTTATTTTGTTGAAAATACATGTATATAGCTGCATGCAAAATTAAAGTTTTAAATAAAAATATAAAGAAACATGAGTTTAAAGGTAAATATACATATTTGATCAAATTACAAAAGTCTTGTGAAAAAACAATAAATTTTGCATAAAAATAACGAGAAAGAGGCAACAATTTTTAGTGAAAGTTGCAACTGTAGAGATTTTGTGGAGCCTCATGAAGATTTTACGGAGCCTGTGGATGATTTTGTGCAGTCTTTTGAAGATTTGTCTACTCCAAAATTTAATTTGCACCAACATTTTTTTTTAAATTAATGAAATTTATAAAAAAGATTTTATTAATAAAATATCTAATTTAACAAAATAAATTCACCTGTTTCAACTTATTTCCTTTCTAGTGTGGAAATCTAGTAAAAGTTTCAAAAGTGTAGACTAGAATTACTAAAATGTTTTAGTGAATCTCTGGTTCCAATGTCAACACCTAGTCAATAGTTGTGTAGATTCGCAATGACAAGCACATGTTAAATATCTACAGCAGCTGGGGCGTAATTAGTCAGTAGTACTGGTGACAAAGTCAATAGTGAATCAGTACAGTTTCACTATTGACATTTCAAACAGGGAAAGATATGATGAAATAAGTTCGGTTCGTAAATCTTAAAGAGTGTTTAAATTTTTTAATGAGTATATCATGGTTCGTAAATCTTAAAAAAGTTGGTTCAACTTTTTAATGAGTATATCATGGTATGCCGTATCGATAGCCTTAGAATAGTCTAGAAACACTAAAATGTTAATATTTCCATTTTCTAATCCATGTCGTATATTTTCACTAACTTCCACACGATCTGTAACGCAGCTATGATTCTGACAAAAACCAGACTGTGTATTGGAAAGCAAATCATGAGTATTGACACATGCATTCATTTATATTAGAGTATTCAAAAAACCGGCCTTTTGAAAAAACCGGTTTCGGTTTTCTTCGAAAAATCGAATTTTAAAAAAACCGGTTTCGGTTTTTGCAGAAAAAACCGGTCAACCGGTTTTTTTTAATTTGAATAAAAAGCTTATATAATTTGTTAATTGTTTTTATTGCAAACAAAAAAAAAAGAAATTTAATATATAAAGTAATAAAAATAAAAAAATACATTCTTTAAAAAAAATAAAATATTTTATAATATATTTTTATTGTATTTCATTTCAACATTTTATTTATTGGTTTTAATATTTTTTAATATAATATATTAAAAATTAATATTATAAAATTATATTAATATCAAATGAATAGAGATCATTAAGTTTGTAAATTGGGTAAATTTAGGTACGTTAGTAATTTGAACGTTTAAAACGTTTGGCACGTTTTTTTAATATTACATTTTAAATATGTAAAAAGAAAATCTATTTTTCACTTCTTAAATAATATTTTAGAAAAACATTTATCAATTTATATGAAATCATCATATGTGACCTTCTCCGAAAAAAGGGACCTAGTGTGTCAAAAAATGGGTTTGGACTTAAGAGTGGATTCTGGTACCTAATTGGGTGTAGAATAAGATGAAATGAAAACTAACTTGGGAAAATCGATAAAAATGAGAAAAACATTAAAATTTTACTTCTTTTGATTTTTTGATTTTAAATTGTTTTTAAATTGTCACTCTAAAAGCGAAAAAAATACGTCACCACATAGCAATGACGTCACCAAAGTCAGCATCCAATCATAACTAACCATATCAAATCGCATCTCTCAACTGAAGGTGTGTTCACAGTGATAATGCGTTATGAAACTTTATATGCGTTTTTCTCAAAAATTTATTTTCACACACTAAGTCCTTTTCTCGGAGAAGGTCATATATAATGATGAATGATTTTGTACAGTCTCTTTTTTAGGATTTTGAATACTGTTTATTGTGTTATTTAGATCAGAAATTAAACTATTTGAATTTGTAATATTCAAAGTTAAGTCTATCGGTTTCGGTATTTTAATACTCTAATTTGTATGTTACATAAACTTTTCTAAGACTTTTGATAGGAAACATAATATGACTATAGGTCTGTATTCTCCATTCGGCTTAGGAAATGGCACAATTTTTACATGTTTTTGCATATACAAGGTGGCGCAAAAGTAATCCTCCTATCAGAAAATGCTATAAATTTTGCAATTGGCCCCTAATGCCAGTTCTGTTTTGACATTTGTGTAATAAACACATGCGAAACACTGCTCCAGAACGCGGAATATTGGTGACTATTTATTTGAGCAATAATAAAGATGATTTTTTATCAAAAATAATCATGAGTGATGAGGCCCATTTCCATCTTAGCGGGTACGTAAATAAGCAAAATTTACGCTTCTGGGTCACTGAAAATCCGCGTGTAACCCACGAAAAGCCATTACACCCGCTCAAAGTCACTGTATGGTATGCTGTTTTGGCTGAAGGAGTCATCGGACCTTTTTTCTTCGAAGACGTCGCTGGCCAAACGGTTACTGTGAATGGTGAGCGCTACAGAGCAATGATCAACGAGTTCTTTTTGCCGCAACTTGATGAATTGGGATTGGAAAACATGTGGTTCCAACAGGACGGTGCAACGCCACACACTGCACGTGCCACAACCGTATGCTGAAGGATGCATTTCCCTGGCGCCTAATTTCCCATTTTGGCGATTTGCACTGGCCAGCAAGATCGCCTGATTTGACCGCTCCAGACTTCTTTTTGTGGGGCTTTTTGAAGTCGCGGGTTTATGTCAACAAGCCTCAGACTCTTGCAGCTCTTAAAGGCAATATCCGTCAAGAATGTGAGGACCTATCGCCGGAAGTTTTGGCCAAAGTGATGGAAAATGCCATAAAAAGGGCTCAAATGACAATCAACTGTGGCGGCGGCCATTTACATGACATCATATTCTCGACTTGATTTAAAAAAAATTAAAAGACCAAATAAAAATAATCCACAAGAAGAATCAAAGTTTTTCATTTTTTTTTTTTAAATTACAGCCAAAAAACATCGGAAGGTTATTTTTGCGCCACCCTGTATGACATTATAATAGTATTAAATAGATGAGTAACATACGGCATTAAAACCATTTAATCCGAAATTTCTAGTAGTTGCTCTGTATTGTAAGTCATTAAGTATTGTTGTAGCAACACTATATCAAAAACAAATTTATAATATATCATTCCTTAATAATGTTTACCAATAAAGTTAACATTCTTCTACAATTATCATTAATCACTTTAACAAAGATGACCATTTTTGTAAGACAATCTTAATGTAATCATTTGTTTGTTTGTTTTTTTTTTCCTAACAATTACTATGTAGCAGCATTTAAATTGTAACGCTTAGTTGCACCTTAATTTGTAGTTTGATTTATTGTTTTACATCTTGATTATTTATTCGGTCAGTGGGTGTTAGTTTTTGAGGACTTATCATCATAAGTAGCTGTGTATAGTAGTACAAAAGGTGTTGCAATTTTAATTTAATGTCTTGGCAAATGTTTTGTTTTTTTTTTTTTTGATTAAAAAGATGTATCATTGAGATGGTATTTTTTTGTTGCTTTCTTGCATTGCTTTAACTAGTATTTGTTGTTAGTAATTACTTATTAGTTGTTTGTTGCTATTTGCTGCTAATGAGGTTTTATGTTATGGTGTAGTTGCATGGTGATGAATTGTAATTAAGTAGAGCATAAATTTTCAATGTTTTTTATTTATATTTTTTTTTTTGTAAATAAGTAGTGGGGTGTTGGTGAAATATTTACTTGAAATTTTGCAAAATATTTATATTTGTTTTACAAATAAAAAAAAAATATTACTAATACATACAATTTCTGATTATAATTTATATTAATATTTATGAAAAGAAGTGTCTTATTTGTTTGCTACATTGTGACAAGAGAAAATTATTTGACATCACAGTAGTTTGGCTATGCACGCAAAGAAAAAACATGGTTGGGCCAATCATATTCGAAGAGCATCATATATTTTTGGGTTTATGGTTGTGCCAATCATAGTCGTACTATAATATGGTTATCATATTATGATAATAAAATAACCATATTTTTACCATAATATAGTCCCTACAGTTTTATTATGATTCAAACATTACTACATTATGGTCCTAAATAAACATGTTATATTGAATTTATCATAATATTATCGCACTTAATCATATTATGCTCAAAATATTATTATATCATAACTATATTATGATTCATGGATTATCATTATATGATCCATAATCGAAGAAAATTTCTTAAAGAAAAAGTTCTTAGAAACTGTGAAAAAAACTCTTTAAATTTAAGAATATTTCCTTTAGAAATGGTTTTGCTAAAAAAAATTGATAATAAGGACTTTTTGAAGAAAATATGTTAAGGAAAAAATCATAACTTCTAAGAACTTTTCTTTCAAAAAAACTTTGATTCTGTGGACTTTTTTTAAGAAAAATACTTAAAACTTTTTTTAAATTCTAATGACTTTTTTAATAAAAAAATTTTAAATATTTTTAAGATTTTTTTAAAAAGTTTTTATAAATTTTTCTTTAGAATCTAATAATATTTCTACTAGAAAAAGTCCTTAGAATCTAAGTATTTTCTTCAGAATCTATGAATTTTTCTTTCAAAGAAAGGATATGAATTGATTAGTGTAAATAATATTATATGTATAAGGAATTTTCGAAAAAACCCCTTTAAAAAAATCTTCTTAATGGGTCAATTGATGAAATGTTTTAATGACATGTGAAAGGTATTTTCTAATATTTGTCCAGTTTTAGTAAACAAAAGACATTTTGTTGTAAAAACAAACTGACTGTACTGATACAATTTTGGTTTTTATGAAAACAAGACAATATTACGACTGTAAATGTTAAAGTCATGTTTTATTTAATGTCTAATTATTTATTGATTGCTGCCAGCATTTTATCGTTGCTTAATTATCATATTCATTTCATTGCCAGACTTTTTGTTACCACAGTATGGTTACAGCCAATCATGATATAAAATAGAAGGTGACAATCATAATATAGCAAAATATTTACTAAATAATGATGGTAGCGACCAAGCTGATGGTTAGAAAAACAATAACTTGGTTGTGACAATCATACCCGATTGCAGCAAGCACAATATAGTAGCAGTGATCATATTGCAACCTTGTTTTTTCTCTGCGTGTGACAATAGAATTTAGGTTTTGACACAAAAAATCCAAATCTAAATATTTCAATTTATTTAACGAGCAACATATTCGTGAACAACTAATAATTTTTGGGCTTTTCTATATTATTGTATTAATTAACCCATATTTAACTTTAATAAAATAATCCATTGACATGATTGAACGTTGTTGATTTATTAAATATTTTTGTTATTGTTAAATGATCATTCATTTACATCTGAAAAGTCTATACAATATCACATGAACTTATGTCCATATTAAATATAAAATATATTTATATTTATTTTACTCTAATATCTGTTGTCTACACCTTTATTTTTTATGTTTTTGAACTTCCAATTTTTTAAACAAATAATTAATATTTTTCTTTATATCTCTTTCTTTTGCAGATTTTATAAAATTTAGTTTTTTTGTTTCCATTGTTTTCATTATTATATGGTAAGTTTAATTGAAAAATAAAATATGTTATTACTTTTAATATTATCTGTCGCCATACATTATTCAATTAAATATACAATTCAAGGTTATTACATTGTATTGTATTCGAATTTTTGAAATTTGAAATAAATTAAATTACAATCCTACTATACCCACACACAATCTAATCTTGTACAATCTCTCTTTTGTATTTGAAATTTCAATCAAATGTTATCAATTAATTCAAACTTTAAATTTTAATTAAATTTATTTTTTTTTTAAATCAACAGGCATTTTTGATTTAATTCTGTATTTATATATCACGCATTTCATGTCAATCAGTCATCGTACATAATATAATCCTATTAACCTTGAATTGTATGTGGTTGAGACAAAAACTTTAAATGGTTAATAAGACAAATGATTAGTAAGTGTCAAAAAATGTATTGTGTGTAATATCAATATGTCAACAATATATTTGAAGGGGAGTTCATAATGTAAAAATAGTAAATAATTGAATGGTTCATATACACTGAGAATATATTCAGAGTAAAAGTTCAATAGTTATTTTGAAAGTTTTTTTTCAATAAAATAAAAGGTTAAATTACAAAGATATACTTTTAAACTTTAAACTATCAGTCCATCAATAAAAAAAAAACAAAAAATGAGTAAAAATATGGAGTTGAAAATTTTCATTAAATAACGAACAGTTATTTTATTATATTGACGAAGATCGAAATGAAAATCTATTGTTTGTCCGATTTTGTCAGATCCCAGCAAAACTTTGGTAATGGGTGCGATATTTTCATACGCTGGTTACCTTTTTCATTATTTGCAAGCATAAAGTAATAAGTTCCTGATTATTGATTACGTTATATATGATTTACAAATGTAAAGTAATAATTAAAATATTTTTGGAAATCTATTTTTAGATACATTACTTTGTGTTTTTTTGTAAGCAAACAAGTAATATATGTTTGTTTTGATAACACTAGCGAAAAAACCAAGCGCAACAATTCATTTAAGTTTAAAGCAATCAAATACTATATGCGTCGATAGCTCAGTGGGTAGAGTTCTTAGCTGGCAACCAGATTTCCCTGGTTCGATTTCCATCTTGACCACATTATTTTTAATTACAAATATTTTAAATAAAATATTTGTAATAATTTTATTAAATAAAAATTCCTCTTTTTTAAAAATCTATTTTTAGACACATTACTTTTTCCATTCTCGTAACCATGTAAGTAACCCCTTACATTATCACCTCTAAAGTAATGGGTATATACATTACTTTAAGGCTCATCGCCTGTAAAATTCATCAATGAAGTAAGGTGTAAGGTAATCCATCGGCCCCCCTATGGCTATACATTACTTTACCCATTATTTGGTAATGTGTAATTTTGCTGGGTTACTTTAATATATAAGAGTTGAAAATAAATGACAATACAATTGTTTAAATGAAAATTACGTAGCTTGGCCACGTTGTGATGTAGGCTAGAAAAAGGCAAAATCTGCTGACACTGGAGACCCTTAGGTTAGATCAAACGGGAGTCCGTCAGCAGCGACTTTACCCTAAGATCAAAAAGGTTCATTACAATCGGCCAAGGCCATGTATTCAGAACCTGATAAAGAAGTGTCACTACCGGTTGTTTGTGAGGGGACTTATTTTTAAAATTTTACAGGTTCGTACCACATTTTTCTGGAATCAGAGTGGTTAGAGATTTAAAATTAAGGAAGACAACATATATGAGTTTTTTTTTTATCAATTTAAAATAAAGTTAGGAAAGGAATTTGTTATTTTGTACTACTAAAATCAAGTTTCAATTAAAATATTTGTAAAAACAATTAAAAATTTAATTGAATTTGGACCAATAAATGAATTTTTTATATCAATTATTTTTTTTGTTAAAATTAATTGAAATTTTTCAATTATTTTTTTAATCATATCAATTGAATTTTCAATAAAAAATGTTCAACGTTTTCAATTAAATTTTTAGTTATATCAATTTTAATTAAAGTTCTAACCAAAATTCAATTAAAATTTTAATAATATTTTTAAATCAACTAACATTTTAATAGAATTTTTGTATCGAAATTCCAAATTCAAATCAATTAAAATTATAATCAAATAATCAATATTTTTTTATCAAATATACATACTCGTTTATCGTTCATTTACGAGAAGACCGGCATAACTCAAAAAGGCGATTTCGAGATAATTGTATTAAAAATTTCAATTAAGCCTAACTGCTGGCTAAAATACAAAACACTTTTGGTCGCCATTTAATGAGGGAAAGATATATTAATACCATTTTTGATATGTTTTAGATTATGGTGCGACATACATTTCTGCATCATTAACTTAAAAATCATGTTTTTTTAAGTTATAACTGTCTTCTCGCAAATTAGCTTCACAAAATATACTATGGTACCAACTTTATCATACCTGATGCATGCGTATCCGCAGTGTTGCCAAAAATGATTGTTCTCGTGTTACCATTTTCAAAGTTGAAATAACCAAAAATCCAAAACAAATTAAAAAATCAAAATTTCCTTTTTTCTAAAGTGATTGTTCGCAGATTTTGTTTGCTATAAATTAAAAGAAGGGTGGCCTTATAAAAGAACTGAAATTTTAAGAAATTAAAATTTTAATTTTTTTTTAAATATTAAAATAGACCTTTAAAAACATGATTTCTTGATTTAGTTTTTAAACCTGATTCAATTTGCAAAATTCTGTTCATTGTTTGAGTAATTTTCTGCTTAATTCAATTAATATTAATACAGAGAATCGATTTGATTTTTGTTGATTCTTTTTATAGGATCAATCAAATTGATTAATTTAATTATTTAATTTAATATTTTTTTATCAATAAATTTTCATATCTGAAACCAAATCTCCTTATCTGGAAACAATTATGCGTACACACCAGAGAACTGCAACTGCTGATTGCAAAACGTTCATACGCAATCAACACAAGAATAAATATGTGTTCAAACGCTGAATATACATACTCCAACACACATATTTCTTGATGATTTTAAATCAATCAAACGAAGTGAAATGTGTTTCTATTTTGTTTTAGTTATAAATACACACATACAGGTTGGTTGAAGAGTTCCTGCGCTCGAAATGAAAGAATACTGTTTTTGTTACGAAATATATTTTTTTATTCAATATAATCTGCTAGAAGCTCAATACACTTGTTTCAATGATCTTCCAATAATTTTATCCCATCCTTATAATGGTTTTCTGGAAGCTATGCAAAATAACCGTCTACGGCTGCTATGGCCTCTTCATTCGACGAAAAATGCTTTCCACGAAGGGATTGTTTGAGATTTCTGAAGAGATAGTAGTCACTGGGAGCCAAATCTGGTGAATACGGTGGATGTTCAAGCAATTCATACTTGAATTCTTTGAATTTAGCCATCGTCAAAACACTTTTGTGAGCAGGTGCATTGTCTTGATGAAAAATGATTTTTTTCTTCTTTAAACCAGGTCTTTTCTCACGAATTTATTCATCCAGCTGATCCAAAAGGCTGCAATAATATTCATAGTTGATTGTTTTACCTTTCTGAAGATAATCAATCAACAAAATTCCTTTTGCATCTCAAAAAACTGATGCCATAACCTTTTTGCTGATCGTTGTGACTTTGGAGCCGAACAACCAGCTTCAGTCCACTGTAAACGTTCTTGTTTCAATTTAGGATTATGGTGGTAGATCCAAGTCTCATCCATAGTTATAAAACGACGCAAGAAGTCGGTTTTATTCGGCTTAAAACGCTCCAAATTACGCTGAAAAATTTGTTTTCGATCCTGTTTTTGTTGAATTGTTAATGTGTGCGGCACTAACTTTCCAAACAGTTTTTTCATACGTAATTCTTCATGTAAAATATGGAGTACTCGTTCGTCTGAGATGCCTATGGCATTAGCAATTTCACGCTTAGTCAAACTTGGATCATCACTAACCATATTATGTACCTGCTCAATGATTTCTGCTGTGGTTGCAGTTTTTGGTCGTCCTTCGCGTGTATCGTCTTTAAGGCTGGTACGACCACGTTTAAATTCACCAGCCCAAAATTCAACGGTGCGTTTTAAAGGTGAGGACTACTTATACACTTCTAACAATTGTTCATAAATTTCCTTTGCTTTTAAACCCTTCAAAACAAAGAATCTAATGACTGCACGATATTCAATTTTTTCCATATTAAAAAAAATCAATGACACGTCAACTTCAAATGGCTTGTAAACAAAGAAAGAATTGACAGAATGACTTGCAACTTTGCATGTGTTCTCAGGACAGTTATAACAACTTGAGAAAAAAAGTTTGGAGCTAGCAGTGCCATCTCTTGGTGAGCGCAGGAACTTTTCAACCAACCTGTACTCGTTGTTTGTTGTTTTTCTGATTTATTCAACGCTGACTTTTTGTTGAGTGATTACATTTGAATAAAACATAATCGACAGATGATTCAAACTGATCCGAATTAAGCGTTCAGTAACATGATGCTGATTTTATTCTACAGTGAATTTTGTTGAATTATTAAATGTGAACAAGAATTTATGGGTTCTCTGGTACACACTCTGATGCATACAAACACTACTTCACTATGTTGTTTTTGTAAATTTAAACAATGAGTGCGGATGGCTTTCTGAATAGAACTAAGTTATGACGTTTTTATTAATACGCAAAATATTAAAAATATTTTTATTAAACATTTTTTTTTTCTTTAGGGATATGAGATGCAATTGTGCAATTTATATAACTGCAATAAAAACTATGATATAAATAAATCAAAATAATATGACTTTCATATGTTGTCAATAGTGTTAAGTGTAAACTGGAGTATTTTTAAAACCAAGTTTATTATCAATTAAAAATTTAATTTAAGTAAACTTTTAATTGAAAATGATCAGAAATTCAAAAAAAAATAAAAAAAATTTAATTTAAATTTATTTGGCAATAATTTTTTCTGTGGATTCCGACAAAGTTTTGTTGCATTTTAAGATTTCTCGAAAAGGAAACGATTTTAGTTTTAACATTTTGCAAATCTTATTTATAAAGTTTACACCATGTACCTAGTTTTATTTTGCGACATTTAAGTAAAATCTACACTCACAATATTATTTCGTTCAAAACACTCTATACCCCATTCATACTGAGCCACAAAATACGTATTTTCGTTATTTTCAAGTTTTCTATTTTAAATTTGTATGGAATTTCAAACTTGAAAACTTAAAAAAAAAAAAACAAAAATAAGTATTTTGGGGTTCATTATGAATGGTATAAAGAACTTGGAAAAAATTTTACTTTTTAAGTATGTTAAATTAATCGGAAATGCAATCAAAAAGAATTCTGATTTTTCATTATATTCAGCCAATTTTGTTGTTTATTTTTAATCATTGTTTAATAATTATTGTCGGTTATAACCGACAAAAGTAGTAAAAAAATTTTTTACTGATAAGTAAAAATTCAACAATTTTTTTAAAAACCCAAAATTTTTAAAAATTAGCATATATTAAAAAAATCGATAAATTTTATAAAAATAGATAAATTTTATAAAAATAGATAAATTTTATAAAAATGTATAAATTTTATAAAAATCCATAAAATTTTTAAAAATTACACGTGTATGTATGTATGATATGCTGTGGAAAATTTAATGGATGATCTGTAAAATTTAATTTGCAGTGTTAGTGATGATGAAATGTAATATACCGTATGCATATGCATGTTAAGGTGGCCCTTATTGTATGAGGAATGTGATATAAATTTCTTTTTACATAGCATAAGCAACATACATACTATGCACACCCTGACGTTCCTTTTTATTAAATAAAACAAACATTAACATATTGCATGTACCTACAATAATAAAATTCACACAAAAATCTTACCAAAAATTTTAATACTCTTTTCATCATACAATAAAGGACACCCTAATATACATATGCAGGTACGTACCAGACAACTGTAAAATCAACTTTTTTCTTGATTTAATCATACACAAAAATTCTTGTTCACTTTTATTAATTCAACAAAATTCACTGTAGAATAAAATCAGCATCATGTTACTGAATGCGTAATTGGAATCAGTGTGAATCATCTGTCGTTTATGTTTTATGCAAATGTAATCACTTAACAGTGTTCAGTAACATGATGCTGATTTTATTCTACAGTGAATTTTGTTGAATTATTAAAAGTGAACAAGAATTTTTGTGTATGATTAAATCAAGAAAAAAGTTGATTTTGCAGTTCTGTGGTACGTACTCCTAGAGAACGGTATCAGTTGTAGCTACAGAATTTGTTGCTAATCGTATTCTTGCGGTTACGGCAACTGTCTTCATAATAAATTATATTTTAGGTTAAAAATCCAATATTAACACTCAGAATATTATGTAGTTAACTGTTTGTAGTTTAATAAAAAAAGTTTTCCGTTCCATTTAAAAATATTATTTTTCAAAGAAATATCTGTATTAACTTTTTTATACATTTATTCGAAATAATTTACTATCATTTACCATTTTTTTCAAGTTTAATTTATTTTTTTCATTTGATTGAAATTTAATTAAAATTTACCCACAAAACGGAAACTTGTGGTTTATTTGTGTCCGTAACAGTTTTTACAAATTTAAATTTTGTTTGTTGTTGCTTTCAAAAAAAATATTCAAAAAATTTAAATTTGATTTTTTTTTATTTAAATTGGTATATACAACATTTTTCAATACAAATTACAAGAACTTTATAAACACACATACATACACAAACACATTCACACAAAAAGTGTCTATAGCTATGCATACATATATTTTGTATTGTACGAGTATATTAAAAATAAAAAACAAAAAATACAAAAGGGAAACAATTTCTAATAAATGAAAAAAAAAAACATTTATTTTTTAAGGAATTGGTAGGTAAAATGTTGACATTTATTTTTAATGATTATATAATTTGTTTTTTACGGATGTGTCGGTTGATAAATCAACATTTAAAAATAAATAACAAGAGGCATTTAATTCAAATGAAAATTAAGTAGACCAGTTTTTAAATAAAATATCATTTCTTTTAAATGACATTTTCTGTTATTTTAACTTACAAACTATTTTAAGTGCAGTTGTTGAATTTAATATTTATATTAACCATAAATATTAATTTTCTTTGATATTTTTGATACTTAAACATTTGAATATTTTAATAGAAAAAAAAAATATTTTTTTTTGCGGAGTTTGAACTCGGAAATTACGATAAACTACCTCTCTATCCACTACACCGCAAGCACTTATACATTTTGATGTCTAATTTTGAATTTATTGGCAAAACAGATATAATTTAAAGTTCGTTTACCAATACAGAGCATTAGTTGCATCTATAATCAATACAATCCACAATTCGGTTGGTTCTATTGAAACCATAATTTAATTTTATATTTGATCAGAATAACCGTATTTGTAGTTACCACTTTTATATATTGACAATTTCTTAATAAACTTGATAGATTTAAATCGGAACATAGATCCGATGCCCCAAAAGTAATGAGTGGTCATTACCTTCTCACTTACGAACAGCCAAAAAATAATGAGTACCTATTACTTTTTAGACATTGCGAATAAAAGTAATTAAGCGAGTAAATAGGCTAGTAAGTAGTTGATGCCATGTATTTGCTGGGCTTGTCTTGAAATATATAAAAACACAATTTACTATAATTTAAATTATTTAGGGAATTATAAGAAACATTAAACAAAGTTTGGCTGTATTTTCTAAAGGCTACACAGCACTTGCTTTAAATTGGTTAAACAAATTATCTACTGCTGAAGAATTTCTTTCACTTGAGTTTAAAAGAATTTGGTTGTTTTTTAGGTAATGTTTTTTTATAAGCTTTTCTTGCCATATTCTTTCCCAAAGTTATAGAAATTATGAAGATTTTAGAAAAAATACCAGCAAAAACCATATAAAAATTCAACCGATTAATCGACCTATTTTAACCGATTATTCGGGTGGAATAATTATTTGATTGTTAAATTATTTGTTTCGACGTTAACCGAATAGAGGCGATTAAACGATTAACCGAATTGGAAACACTAGTATTGTAACAGCGAAAGATTATCACTTTGTATAGGCTTAACAAATAACTGCACTTGAAAGGCATGAAAACAATATGATACCCGTACTCATGATCACTTTCATTTTCAATATTTGGGTTATAAAAGTGTATGTTATGGTCAGTTAGTAAACATAAACGAAAGAAGCTAAAAAATGTATAAACAATAAAAAAATAAATAAATCTGCAATTAAACTTTAAACGGATGTCAGGCATGATGATGGTGACTTAACATATGTAAATACACTTAAAGAATTTTCAAGGAAAATTTAATATAAATTGTCATTGAAATTGTAAAATATGTTTTATATTATTTATATCCTAATTAACTCATATCGTGCCAAAGATTTTTTCTTTTTTATAACTTTATAAAACTTGGTAGTTTTGGTAATTGGGGTTAAAAACAAGAATTTGAAGTCAAATTTTTTTTTCAGATTTTTTGTTTTTGAGAAAAATGGTGTTCGAACACTGTATTTTGAAGGCATATTACTACAATATAAATGAAAAACAAAAACCTTTGTTTTCTATTGTTGAAAGTTTAATTGTTTGTTAATGAAACTTCATTTTTACTTTTAAAATTTTTTTATTTTTAATACATAGTTTTTATTTTTTAAAATTATGCAAAATTATGCTAATTATGCTAAAACACCTTAATGTTTTCTTCTTCTTTGGTATAAAAGGGGGAATGAAGTGGGTAAGAACTTTTATATTTACATTTAAAGCTAACCCCTTATACTATCCTATACTATTAAAAAAAGATAATAATTATAAAAACTAGTGTTCGAATAATCGAAAACTTGGATGATATGGGTTAAGGTAAGATGGCTTAAATTTTTATTTATTAGATATTTTCTGATGTCACATTTTTTTTTTTTAAATTTATGGTTTATATTTTTTTAATTTTTTCTGATTTCTGTACATAAAAAATAGCTGCTAAAAATGAAGCTGCCAAAGAAGCAATAAAAGCATCACTACTATGGCAAAGGCATCACTTCTTTTCTGATGGTTTCATCGATGAATTTAACATTGGCGTGTCATAGGATGGAAGTATTAGAATATAGCTACTTCCATGACTCTTACTTTACTTTAAGCAAGCAATGAAAATGAAAATGTTAATATACTTTGTAATATTTAAGCTTTGATGAAAATTTAATTCATAAGAATGTAGAAAAATAAGTTTAAAGAAGCGAACTTTATACACTTATATAGAAATACTCTTTATTAAAATAAATAAATAATTCTGCATTAGTGAAAAAGCATTTTGGAAACATTTTTCGAAAATTTTAATGAATTTTTAGACAAATTTTGAAATATTTTTGGATAATTTAAAAACTGGTTGTACAATTTTGAATCATTTTTAAACAATTTTAAAATATTTTTGAACAATTTTAAATAATGATTGCACAATTTTAAAACATTTTTGGGAAATTTGAAATACATTTTATACAATATTAAAATTATTTTGATAAATTCTGAATCAAAACTGTACTAAAGTGTTAAATAATAAACATAATGCAAAAATGCACAGATTGCGTCGTCATAAATATTTAAGGCTGAAAAAATGCAAATGACAGGCCAGCTAGTTTCAATTAAAGTTTAAAAAAATCTGTTTTTCTTGGTATTTTAAAACTTTTATAAAAATTGCAAAACTGCATAAATTCTAACCCTCATGAAATTTTAAACTAAAATATAGAAAATGATTTAATAAAAAAAATTAAAAAAGTTAATTAGAACTATTTTCTCAATTTGAATAAATGCTTTAGATTCCAAAAAAATATACGATATAATGTAACTTATGCTTTAGAAGTAATGAAGAGTAATTCTTAAAGATATGCATCAGGTTTATATCCAGATCACTGCATTTGAAATATGAACACATGAATTCTTTTGGAAGTGCCTTAGAATAACACCAAAAAATCATAAAAGAATGTCAACTGAAGTTTAGGAAGCAATGAAAGAAGTTATAGTCACAGAATGACTACCATTTTTTTTTTGCTGGGTATTGCAAATCTGATTTCAACATACGATTCCACAGCAAAATTTAATTCCATGTTCGTTTTTTACTCTTTCTGGAACTATCAAACATCCATGAGGGGGTGGAAAACTGAATTAAAATAATGAAAAATGTTTTATATCGAGTGGAGAAAAGTGGTTTAAAAACGTTTAATTTATTCCAAGACGCAAAGAAGTTTTGAAGTTTTAGAAATCGAATTTTTTTAGTAAAAAAAATTACTGAAAATATTTTTTTTTTACCATTTATTATTATTTTCAAGCGAAAAAAGTTTAACAAAATTAATAAAACTTTTAAGCGAAGAAATTTTTAACGTCTCGCGATAGATCAGAAATTTATGTACAATGACAAAAAAATGAGTTTTCCGCTCTCCATTGCAGAAGTGTTTAAAAATTAATGTCGTAAATAAAGTTTTTGATCAACAACAAAAGGACTCAAAATAAGCTGGTGAAGAAGTGGAATTGCTTTAATAATAATTAAATTTATAATTCTTCATTTTTGCTTTAGGAATATCTATAATTTCAAGTGGAAATTTTAAATTGCTACTTTCTGAGTTTAAAGTACAAAAAAAAAAAATCAGCTCCTTTCTTATTGTCCAACTTTTAAATTTAAAATCACAGGTTCTTTTTTGGAAATCTTATAATTTAAGTTAAACTGAAAATTATCTTTTTTCAAGTGTATTAAACTTGATTATTTCTTCAAAAAAAAAAATTCATTGTAATGTTTTTAGTGAATGTGTTTTGTGAGTCTGTCTACATCCTCCTGCATGCCTGCCGTTTTAACTCATTGCAATAATATGGAAATGAAAGCAAAAGTGATTTATTATTTGATGCAAACAATTGTCCAATGACCGCTAAAAGGCGTTTCTTTTTATTTAAAAATAAAATAAAAAAAAAAATCCAACTCAAGTACATAGTTGTCGGTACAAAGCATTTTTGTTATTTTCCATCGACTTTAAATGTATGAAAAAAATCACCTAATATTTATATCAAGATTTTATGTAAGGGCTCTAATCCACATGATAATTTGTTTCTTTTGTAGTTTAAATTTATTTTTTAATGTATGTTATTCATAATTTTCAAGTGCATTATTTCTAACAATTGTTTGTCCATCAACTCTTATCAGAGTTTACCTGAGCTATTGTTTGGTCATAATTTGGTTTAAAAGAAGGTCTGACATTAACAATCTTTATTTTAAGAGAAAGTAATTAATATCAAATAAATTATATAATACATACATTATAAATATTTATTTGGGTGAATAACGCGCTCCATCATTCCTGAAAAACACATTAGAAGGAGAAAAATAATTTAATTTTTATATATTGAGTCGAGTTTGAATTAAAAGTAATAAAAATTATTATTTTTGAGAAAATTATCTTATTAATGAGGCAATAAAACCTAAACCGCCAAATTATTATGATTTCCCCCTAGTGCTGATGTGTCAAAAAATCACTTAATCCAGAATTAAAAATTTATTGAAAAAATCTGCTCCAAAAATATTTTTGTACTCTACAAATTCCAGATTACAAACTTCTTTTAAATTATTGCCAAAAAGTTTAGAAGACTGTTTCAAAAGGAATAAAAACTTCAAAAATGAAGGTATATTTTTTTTAATTTTATCTGTTTATTTCAGTGGATTTGGATAAAACAGCGGTTTTTATCACTTATTTTGGTTTTCCTTATTTCTTAAATTCCATATACAACATAAGATCAAAGAAATCAATCCTCCAAATTAGTGTACATTAAATTGGTCATGTTTAGGGAAAAAGATCAAATTTTATGAGATTTTATGGTTTTAAACATACTATTTTAATGTAAATAAAAATAGATATTGCTCAGCAGATATTCATGAAGTTACTTACAATTTAAAGGTTCTATAATGTACTTACGAGGGGCTAACAACCATAAAGTTAGTAGGAGTTCTGGCTAGTGTAGCGATTTTATTTCAGTGGATTTTTATAAAACAACGAATATTAATGGAATTACTTTTTATTACTTCGCTAGATCTAATATAAATATACTTAATTTAATATAATGATAGACTTTGGAATAACAATGTCTATTGCGAGAGAATTGGTCCATGTAGAACCATTATTGGATCTTTCATCTGATCACACACCTACAGTTGTTACTATTTTAAACCCCCGAGGAATTGTACCCCCCTCTGGTGACTTAGCACTGACAGGCAAAACAACAGATTGGTTGAAGTATAAAAAATTTATCAGTACACATTGCTCGGAAAACATACCGCTAAGAACACCGGAAGATATCGACCTCTCGATTCAAAATTTTGAACTAAATCTCAAACTTGCTGCTCAACTTGCTACCAAACCCCCCCGACACAACAGACAAAATATTATTTTGTCTGCCGATGTCGACCGACTCTTAAATGAAAAAAGAAGAGCTCGAAGAGAGTGGCAACAGCACAGATCTCCTCAACTTAAGGAACGGTTGAAAGAATGCACTAAAAAATTAAGAAAGCTACTTGAACATAAGAGAACTGCTTCATTAAACAGATATCTTGAAAATTTAGATCCAACATCAAGAACTGATTACTCATTATGGCGTGCAACGAAAAATTTAAAAAGACCTGTCTTATGTAAGCCTCCTTTGAGAAAATCAGACGGAGGTTGGGCTAGAAACGATACTGAAAAAGGAGATCTGTTTGTAGAACATTTAAGAAAAGTATTCACGCCAAATATAACAAGTTCTATAACAGAGTTGCCACCGATTTTACCCCAGCACCGAGCAGCTACCCGATTAAGGTTTGAGATGAGAGAGGTCGAAAAGGCTATTTTTGAACTAAGCCCCAAAAAAGCTCCCGGTATCGATAGAATCGGTAACAGGATGCTCTTGGAGTTACCCCGTATAGCATTAAAGATAATTCTCTTTATTTTTAATGCTATTATACGCCTTGATTACTATCCCCCAGAATGGAAAGTTTCACTCGTTAAAATGATACCCAAGCCAGGCAAAGATCACACAAAGGTGGAATCGTATAGGCCTATAAGCCTATTATCCAATTTGTCAAAGCTGTTCGAGAAAATCCTAATGGAAAAGATAACTGTTTATGTGGAACAAAACAACTGTATTCCATCACACCAATTTGGCTTCAGGAGAAAACACAGCATCATTGAGCAAGCCCACAGGCTAGTTACTGTTGTCAGAAAAACGTTCGAGGAGAAAAAATACTGCTCTGCCCTTTTTATCGATGTTTCACAGGCTTTCGATATGGTTTGGCATGAAGGTCTACTGTTTAAAATAAAACTTTTGTTACCAACAAATACTCACAAGCTACTCAAAAGCTATATAACAAATCGAAAATTCACTCTTGCTGAAAAAAGTTTTGTCAGCTCTCCTCAAGATATACAAGCCGGAGTTCCACAAGGTAGCATTTTGGGTCCTCTGTTATATATCATTTATACTTCAGACATGCCATTAGATATTAATACCCACACATCGACTTTCGCTGACGATACTGCGTTCACGATGACTCAAAAATAGCGTCTAGAATGTTACAGACTCACATTTCACAATTGGAAGCTTGGTTGGATAAGTGGAGAATTAAGGTGAATGAACAGAAATGTATCCACATTACTTTCACACTGAGAAAAGAGACGTGTCCACCCATTAAAATTAATAATCTGAATATACCCCAACACACATGTGTGAAATATCTCGGTATTCACCTTGACCGTCGACTCACGTGGAAAAATCATATAGATGCGAAAATAACTCAGATGAGGCTAAAAACTGCTCAACTCGCTTGGCTTACTGGCAAAAACTCTAAACTAGGCCTGACCTGCAAATTACTCATTTACAATTCGATCATGAAACCCATATGGTGCTACGGAATTCAGCTCTGGGGTACTGCCTCTGCGTCCAATATAGGGAAAATTCAGAGAATGCAAAATAAATTCTTGAGGACGATCACAAACGCACCCTGGTATGTTAGGAATTACAACATACATAAAGACCTGAATGTACCCCTGGTCAAAGATGAAATTATAAGACACTGTCAACGCTATTTAACAAAACTGGAAACACACCCCAACATACTAGCCCGTAACTTAACTGATAATCACGGCCACCAGCGTCTTAGGAGGAGGGACACTGCGGATCTGGTCCGCTAATAATAAGGGGAAATAATGGTCCCAGTTGAACCACATAACATTAGTCTGGCACTGGCTGGACTTAACAGTTAATATTTAGTTTTAAGATTTGGATAATTATTGTTAGTTCACAGTTTTTAAAAGTGAAGATTCAATAAATAATATAAAATATGGAAAAAAAGAATTAATATCACAACATTAACCCTTACGTAGTTAATGGGGTCTATGTAACCTAATGATAAAATAAAAATACATTTTAAAGTGTTTTCATTATAAGGTCATATAGAGCCCAAAAGCTCTTAAGGCTTAATGTTCTGGAATAAAGTTAAAAATATTATTTTTTGGCCAAACGTAAAAAACCGCATTGTGCTGGAATTAAGAATATGTTATGGGAATGAGGAAAGAGGGAGTAGTGTTTGTGCACATTTAACTGGAATATCTCTATATTGTAGGAAACAGGAAATACCTCTGTGGGGAGTTTATTCCACATACAACTTGTACGACTACAAACGAATATGCTTTACTAGGGATTACTTCACTTATCTTATCAGAAAGCTTCCCATAATAATTGATAGAACAGTGGAAGCAGTGATTCTCACGATTCTCGAATGAGTCATTAGAGGTGGATACCCTAATGACGGAGTTGTATTCCATCTTCGGCCGAATATAGATTGTATAAATAGAAAGATCCGATGGGATGAAATATTTTTATTATTACGCATATTAATAAAAGCGTCATAACTTACTTTTTTTTAAGAAAAATCCTTTAATAAAGCAAAAATGTTGTATTGGGAATTAAAAAAGCGAAAAGAAACTAAAAATTAAACCTATTATGCAATAATTGGTATTTTCAATTATCTTTAAAAATAAAATTCGTTTAGTGTTTGTGTGCGGTGGAAGTAACCATTTATTTAGTGAATATATTAAAAAACTTGGTACAATCTATCAAATATATTAAAAAATTGTCGATATTCAAAAGTGGTAACTACAAGTACGGTTATTCTGATCAAATTTATCATTTAATGAGGGTTTCAGTAGAAGCAACCGAATTGTGGATTGTATTGATAATAGACATCACTAATGATTGGTATTGATAAACAAATTTTATACTAACATTTATTTTCCTAACAAATTGTTTAAATTCAAAATTAGCCATAAAAATTCATAAGTGTTTGTGGTGTAGTAGGTAGAGAGGTAGCTCAGTACTCAGAATTTCCAAATTCAAATCCCGGAAAAGGCAAACACTTAAAAAATTTTTTTTAATTAAAATAAAACATTCTAATGTTTAAATGGTAAATATATCAAAAAAAAATTAAATTAGTTGTGGTACAGTAAGCAAGTGTGTAAACTATGAAATATTTTTTTTTTAAATAAAATTTTGTGGAACGTGATATTATTTCTGTGGAATATAAATATTTAATTGTACAACTGAATATTGGCTTTCACAACTAAAAATATAATTTAATATACACTCAGAATATTATGTAGTTAACTGTTTGTAGTTTAATAAAAAAGTTTTCCGTTACATTTAAAAATAAAGGTACATACATTTATGTTTCAAAGAAATATCTATATTAACTTTTTTATACATTTATTCGAAAGAATTGACTATCATTTACCGATTTTTTTCAGTTTCATTTTTTTTTTTCATTTGTTTGAAATTTAATAAAAATTTACCCACAAAACGGAAACTTGTGGTTTATTTGTGTCCGTAACAGTTATTACAAATTTAAATTTTGTTTGCTGTCTGTTTCAAAAAAAAAAAAAAATATTCAAAAAATTTCAATTTGTTTTTTTATTTAAATTGGTTGTATATATACAAAATTTTTCAATACAATATACAAGAACTTCAAAAACACACATACATATACAAATACATTCACACAAAAAGTGTTTATAGCTTCATATGCATACATACATATTGTATTGTACGAGTATATTAAAAAAAAAAAAACAAAAAATACAAAAACGGAAATAATTTCAAATAAATGAAAAAAACATTTATTTTTTAAGGATTGGTAGGTAAAATTTTGACATTTATTTTGTACTGATTGTATCTTTTGTTTTTTACGGATGTGTCAGTTGATTAATCAACATTTAAAAATAAATAACAAATGGCATTTAATTTAAATGAAAATTAAGTAGACCGGTTTTTAAATGAAATATCATTTCTTTTAAATGATATTTTCAATTATTTTAACTTACAAACTTTTTTAAGTGTAAAGATAGTTGTGATAACAGCAATAATTCGAGTGGCAACAAATTCGGTGGATACTGTTTTCTGGGTGTACATATGCATCAGATTTGTTAATTTATTGATAAGAAAAAAATTAATTTTTGATAGATTTTTTAGATCGATAATCGAAAGGTATTTCTGTTAAATAAATGACGCATTACTTTAAATGCAGAGCTTCATAATTTATTTTATATTATTAATTTTATAAATAAATTATAATCCCTTCATATCAATGATTAAATTTTTTGAATAGGTTGAATAATTTGTTTTGTGATTCTGTTCAAGAACGATTTTTGTATATTCGAGTTGTTAAAATTTAATCAATTTAATTGATTCTATGAAAAGAATCAACAAAAATCAAATTGATTCTCTGAATTTAATATTAATTGAATCAACTAGTAATTACTTAAACAATGAAAAGAGTTGTGGAAATCGATTCGCTGAAAATTGAATCAAATTTGAAAATTAAATCAAGGAATCATGTTTTTAAAGGTCTATTTTAATAATTTACAAAATTGTTAAAATTTGAATTTGCTAAAATGTGAATATTCCAGAATATTTATTTTTACGTTTTAGCAAACAAAATCTTCGAAAAATCATTTTTGAAAAAAGAAAAATTTTATTATTTGACATTTGTTACGAATTTTTGTGTATTACAACTTTGAAAAATGGAAACATGAGAACAAATTTTTTTTGGCAACACTGATCCGCAATGCATGTACCAGTTATGATAAAGTTGGTACCATAGTATTTTTTGTGGTTATATTGGAACCTTAAAAGTACTATGATACTCCTATGAACTATTTGGTACAAAGTATTTAGAAATTTTCATGCGTTGATAAATTACAAACAAACATATGAATAAAATTTTAATTGATTTGAATCAGGAATTTCAATGAAAAATTGTATAAAAAATTTTAATTGATTTGATTATGGAATTTCAATTAAAAATTTGAGAAAAATTTTAATTGATTTTGGTTAGAAATTTAATTAAAGTTTTAATTTATACAATTAATGCTTTAATTGAAAATATGATTATGAAGTATGATTAATTATTGAAGATATGATTAAAAAAATAATTGAAAATTTTAATTAATTTTAACAAAAAAATTATTTGATATAACAAATTATTTTGCTTGTTCTCATTTAATTAAATTTTTAATTGTATTTACAAATATTTTAATTGAAACTCGATTTTAGTTTTTACTGTGTAAGTGTTTATGCTTAAGGGCATCTGCCTAAAATATCAAGAGTAGCCGTTCTCAAGTTCCTTGCTGGCAAACATGTTATTTAAAACAAAAATTTTGTGGAACGAAATAATATTTATGAGAAATAAAAATATTAAATTATACAATATTGGCTTAAACAATTAAAATTATAATTTAATATAAAGACAGACTGGCAACAAATTCGGTGGCCACAACTGATGCTGTTTTCTGGGGGCATATGCGAGAACTTTTATTTTCATTTAGTTTTGTTGAAGTCATAATGTTATTGTTTCACTGTGTTATTACACAGTGCTATCTTAAAAAATATTTTCACATACATTGGATGCCGCTTGATTCATCTCTGCTCTCATTATTACACCTGCTTAGTAAAAACTTTTCAACTACAGGATACATCTAACTCTGATGTAGCATGAGAATGTGAAAGTAAAAAATCAATTATTCACTTACTCATATAAAATCTTTACAAACGTGAAATTTTAAATTTTGAAAGTTAAATTTTATTTGAGTGAGCTATTATAAAATCATTGTAATAATGTTTAAAGTACTTGTATTAAATCATTGATATCAATTACTTTAACGGTCCATAATAAGATCGTGTAGAGTCTACATTGCAGACTAAAATCATTAAAACAAATTTAATTATAGAGTGTAATTATATGTATTTGTAAGACAAATTGTTGTAACATTTTATCACGTTGTAGTAAAACGTGATAATTAAATGTAAAAGAACTCGTGAAAAGAAATTATAAATATTTTAACCAGAATATGAATTAAATGAAATAAATTAAAAAAAAAAAAAAATAATAATCCGGTTTTAATATTCTTATCTTTGCAGGCTTTATAATGACAAAACACCTGCAAATTTTATGTGCCACTATTTGTATATGGCTTTTGGCTTCTTCTCATACGGCTGTGGCTTTAGAAAAATGGTCGCGACAATTAGAAGCCACCGAACCAGGAATATCAGATAGTTTTGATTGGATACCCTTGGCCCAACCGGCCGATAGTAGTAGCAGTAGTAGTACAGCAGCCTCTGCAAAAGATCGTTCAGGAAATGGCCGCGTATTAACATATTCTCAAGCTTTTCCCCCTAATGGCAGATTTGGTGATTTTGCTAAAGGTTTAAATGCTCCGGTACCACAAAATTCAAAACCTTTTGATTTTCCCTATCAATTTCAAAATTTTGGTAATTTACCTCAGCCACATTCATCTAGACAGTCAAATTCAAATGGTGTTAAAACAAATAATTATCAAGATCCTACATCACAGTCGTTTTTTAAATTTGAGATGCCCTTGACTCAACAAAATTCTGGACTGAATTCTGGTCAATTGGGTGGAGGGTCCGGGGTAAACACCGGTTATCAAATTTCACATGCTTTTGGAGGTGGAGCTCAAGCTACTCTATTTAATTCTCCCTTATTTAATCAACAACCTGTTTTTCCACCAGAATTTCATCCTCTACAGCAAAAACCCCAGTCGCAAGCACTGCAACAAAAGCCATTGGCTCAACAGAATTTTATAGAAGATTCATTGTCGTTGAAAAACTTTTTCAAGGAAAATAAACCTACACAAGCTTCCACACTACAGGCTGTAACACCACAAGTCTTCCCCGTGGACACACAATCTGATTCAGCATTTTCGTTAAGAAATCCCTTTAATACTTTACCATCGGCTCCTGCTCCATCAGCGCCATCACAACCACAACAAGATTTACAATACTTGTATGTACCCTATAATGACCTTTTTAATCAAGCACCTCAGGCTCAACCTTCGATACAACAACAGCCGCAACCACAATTGCAAAATTCTTATGAACATGCTCCAAAATATAGTAATAATTTACCGACAGTTAATCCCTATCAAATCAATCAATTTTATACACCAGATCCGGTAAATATTCCTCAACCACCACAGCAACAGCAGCCTAAATATTATTCAACTTCAACTACAGCTAAGCCCCAAACAACGTCCTTGAAACCCTCAAACATCTTCCAAAACTTTGTTAGTCCTCAGTATAATACTACACCCAAACCAAAGCCTAAAGCTCATCAACCACCATTGGCTATGTTCTTGTTACGTTCCTCAACTAGGCCCACTCACACTGATGTAGTAGATGTTTTGGGTTCTTCAAAATCGATAGCTGTCATAGACGCTCCTACAAAAAATACTCCAGAGATTTTTGTGGGTCCCGCTGGTATGCCCATCCCTAATGGTTATACCAAATTTGATTTGCCTTATCTATCACAGTTACAGGGTTCTCAAGATATTACTGATGTATCCTTTTTTGTGGCTCCTTTAAGTTATCGTACACCTCAAGGATTTAATAAAATTCTATTGCCAGAACCCCATGTAGGATCTATAGTTATAAATCTGTCGAAATCGGGTTCCAATCTACAACAACAGCAGCAGCAACAACAACAGCAGCAGCAGCAAAAACAACAGCAACATCAGCAGCAGCAACATCAGCAGCAGCAGCAGCAGCAGCAACAACAACAACCTAATATATATTATCAGCCACAACAGCCTCAAGAAGTACATAGCACTACCCATCGTCCACGAACTTCAACACAACGTGTTAAATCTCATCACAATAGTGGACATAATAGAGGTAATAAATTTAGTTATTACTACAATCAAGATCCCATACAAGAGGTTGCATCTCCTCAAATACCACAAAAGGAGCGTCCAAAGAAAAAGAGGCCACAATCAGTGAAGATTGAGCAACCAACTTACACACAACAACTAAATAATCCTTATGCTCAATTCAATCCTATACCCAATCAAATAACCACAGATGAATTCTATAAACTACAAACTAAACCCTCAACGACGTCATCAACTTCAACTACCTCCACGACATCTACTACTTCCACTACCTCAACAACGCCAGCTCCACAAACATATTTTGCTTACAATTCGCATCCACAAGTAGAATTTCCGGGATCAAATGGTCATCTCTATCATGATATAAATCAAGAATCTGCACCACAAGAACCACAACAAGAAGAGAAACCTAAATTAACTACCAGGCCTCCACAAAGTTCCACAACAGCTGAGGAAGAATATCGCATGAAACAATATTATCGGCAACAAGAAGCTATACGTAATCGTCCTCAAGTGGTAGCACAAACTAATTCTCCCTATGAACAGGTTCATTATACTCCAGTGGATTTGGAATATGATATATCCAAGACTACGACTACCATTAAACCCCGTATAACCTTCTTTAGTCCAACGTCTTCTCCCGTTTACAATGAAGAAGAAGATTATAATACTTTGCCACCACGTCAGCAACAAACAAATAATAATTTACCAAGTAATCATAGACCATCATATATACAAAATGAAATAACCGATAGTCCAGTAGAATATGAACCAAATCCTTATCAATTACCCTCGGAATTGCCTCAATTGACTCCCAATCTGCCGGGTTTAGTTAATAATCTAAAAGAGATGAAAGATCAACAAGAACAAACAACAAATGCACCACAAGTTAATTATGAACAAGAAACATCAACCAGACCTACACGTAGACCCATAAATCGAACACGTAAACCAGTAGCCACGAGAGTAATATCATCAGTATCCTACTCAGAATCGGAAAGTACCAGTCGTAGACCCATTAATCGTGTCAGAAGACCATTCGGGCAACGCAATACAGCTTCCACTTCTAGCTCGTCAAATACGGATGACTATGATGAACAAACTACTTCAACAACAAGAAGACCCTCTTCTGTGCGTAATCCCTTAATACGCAATCCTAATCGCATACGTTATCAACCTACTCCCGAAGAAAGACAGACTTTAAGAATTAAACCAAAAAAGAAATATAATGGTTCGTCAAAAGTGGTAAAAGAAAGTGAAGATTTAGATTATCAACGTGATGTATTAAAACAAAATTATCCAGTCTTTCGCCCTGCTGGCTCCCGTAAGCCTAGCAGTAGTCCTACGGCCATACCTAGCTCCTATGATATTACCACAACCGAAGTTCCTACCTCAGAAACACAACAAATTTATACGGTTACTCCAAGCAATAGTATAGATAATAATGATCAAACCTTCCCGGTTGGTTTATTGGAACCCATACCCATGCAAATCGCTCAACAATATAATGAGTATAAGGATAATTATGGTCCTGGTTATTTCCCTAATCAAGAAGAATTTAACCCAACTGAAGCTATATTAAGAAATGAAATCAATCCGGTTTATTCGACAGTACCCAGTACAACAACTTCAACTACTACCACCACTTCAACAACTACCACCACCGAGGCTCCTTTAGAGGTAACCACAAGACGTTCACCTTTCATTAGAAGAAATTATCCCAGACTAAGGACAACAACTACGGAAGCACCTACCACTACAACACCTGCCATTGAAGAGAAACCAGCGGTAAGTTATCAAAATCGATTCGAAGGGATTTCTCACAACTGCAGGGTTTTTGTTTAAAGCTTTTTCATATGGTAAAATCTTTTGAGTTTCTTTGACATTCATGTGCGATTTCTTTTGATTTCATGGCATTGTTTAGAAACTCGTAAAAAATTAGTGGATCAGCGAGATTTATTTTGGCAAGGGTGGTCACTCGATTATTGACCTTTTAATGAAAGGAGCTTCAATTAATTATAGGAAAATAATAAAGTTTTTAAAGCAATCAAACTTAAAACTTCCAATTAAGTGTTGTATTGTAATGAATTTTAAATTTACTCCACAAAAAATAACAAAAAGGACCACGATCAGGACTGGATTCGAAAATTCGGTTGTTACAATCTTAATTTGGTGGTCATAACCCTACTTCGGTTGTAAAGGCTTTCCTAATAGCTTTCCTGATAGCTGAAAAACAGGTAAACTTAAGGAAGCATGTGTGTTGTAATTGCCAGAAAATATCCCAGAACTTATCCCATAACTCATCCTTGAACCCCACCGAAATAAATTAACATCAGTGGGGTATGAACTCAACAAGTTCGCCAAATCTACATCAGATGGCGCACAACAATTGTTTTAAGATTCTTCATCTCGCCCAATTACTATGTTGCAATATTTGAAACCCTACATCTTTCACCATTCCCTTTTCAAAAGAAAAAAAAAAAAAAACACACATAGGACGAATTTCATGAGTTTTCTTTCTCCTTATTAAGAAAATAACTAAAAGGGGCATAATGTCCTTAGAGGTTGTATATCACTGATTCATAGCGCCCAAATATCTCTAGGATATAATAAAGTAAAGCTATTTGTCATGAGCTGCAACTGATGAATTTATCGCATCGAAAGTATTTCCTTTTAACAAATTAAAAAGTATATTTTATCCAATAAGACCATTTTATTGCAAATATTACACTCTAATTAATTTCTGTTGAAATTTACTCAACTTATAGTAGGAAACTGTAGTCCTACTATGAGTTAGGTAAATTTACTCTGTGTGCGTAAATGAAAAAAGTACACACATTATGTGTAAATTGATAAACACAAAATAGGTAAAATTACAATGTCTAAAATTGAAATCAAATTTAAAAATTGAAGAGTAAATTTACCTAATTTGTGCGTAAAGAAACACGATTTTCCTGTAAATGTACACTTATAATTCGTAAAAATCCTAAAAAAATGCGCATACATATTTTCTACTATGATGTCTGTTTTGTAATAAAAACAATAAATTTATTGCTTAGTAATTCACAATAAAAGTAAAAACAATAAATTTATTGTTTAGAAACTCACAAAAAGAATAAAAACAATAATTTTTTTGGTTAGTAGTTCCAAATAATTGATAAATTTAAAAAAAAAACTAATAAAGTTTTCCTTTTAAATTTTGAAAATTTTTAAGATTTTTTTTTTTTTTTTCAATTTCAATATGTCATAATTTGTTTACCATTATAAATTAGTATATTTACAAACTTTATGCGTACAATTTTTATTCAACAAAATTTTAGGCATAATGAGTTTAATTGTAAACACATAGTGTCTAAAGATACTTCGTGTGTGTATTATTGTATATGAAAATTGCGCAAAAAAGTTTTACGCATTTGGTGTTTATATTTACCGAATTATCGTAATATTACATAAAACTTTACCCATTTTATAGTAGTAAATTTACAAGCATTTTTTAGAGTGTAAAATATATATTACTCTATGAAAGCTTAGAAGATAAAATTTTTTAATAGTTATCCTGGTAAACCCTTGCTTTAGAGAGCCTTTTTATTCACAAATAAAAACCAGGTGCTTAAACTTCACTTTCGTGTTTTCCCAAGAAGAACGCAATTTTTAAATTTTAAATAAAACACAGATATTTAAAAAAAAAATCGTGAAACTTTATTATATCGTAAAGTAGACAGAATGAGGTTATGTATGGAACAATATATCGTGCAGATGGCCGCCGCGGCTTTGCTGGCATACACGCGATCTTTTAATGAAATTTTCAATGACCGTTTTGCATGAATGCTGCGGTATTTCATTAATGCAGCGTCCAATTTCCTCTTTTAAGGCTTGAGTCGTCGTCGGCTTATTCGCGTAAACCATCGACTTCAAAAAACCCCAAAGAAAAAAATCTAATGGTGTTAAATCGCACGATCTAGGCGGCCAATTCTGATCTCCAAAACGCGAAATAACACGACCGCGAAATGACTGATGCAGCAATTGAATTGTTTCTCTGGTTGTATGACATGTGGCGCCGTCTTGTTGGAACCACATGCCCTCCACATTCATTTCTTCAATTCTAGGCAAGAAAAAACTGGTTATCATTTCACGATACCGAACACCATTGACTGTTTGCGCTTGACCTGCCTCATTTTCATAAAAAAAAGGTCCAATGATTCCTCCAGCCCAAAAACCACACCACACAGTGACACGTTGAGGATGCATTTGCTTCTCGTGAATCACTTGAGGATTTTCCTCACCCCAAATGCGACAATTCTGCCTATTGACGAAGCCATCAAGATGAAAATGGGCCTCGTCACTGAAGATGAGTTTATCGCAAAATCAGCATTTTCATGTTGTCTCTCCAATACCCAATTAACGAACTCCCTTCGCTGTCCATGGTCAGCTGGCTTCAGTTCCTGAGTCAATTGAACTTTGTATGCATGAAGATGCAAATCTACAGCTGCGACATTTTCGGTCGATCGACCTGGTCGATGGCGCGTTGTTGTCTTTACATCACTAACAGACCCAGTTTCGGCAAATTTATCCATTAATCTCTTTACAGTTGACTCTTTTGGAGCATTATTGTGACCCCAAATTGATCGCAATTTGCGAACTGTAGCCGCAAAACTTTCACCATTTTGGTAAAACAATTTCACAATGAGAATGCGTTGTTCATTCGTGTAGCGCTCCATTTTTACTAACCTCGTACCTTCTACTAGCAAACAATAACAATTGTTCAAATGTCAAACAATGACACTTCGAATGTTGCCAGATTTAAAAATTGCGTTCTTCTTGGGACACCCTTTATTTTTCTTAATATGCCTTCTACAAAAATGGGGAATATTATTTCAGAAATTTATTATTTTGCAATTAGTTCAAATCAATATTTTATAAAACAAGTTTTTAAAATCTTATTCTCATTTCAGACTCGCAATCGTTTACCACCCCGTAAAGTAATCAAGGTACGTGCCCGTACTCGTCGTCCTTTGCATCCAGCCTCTTCTACACCAACATCGGATTACGAAAATGAAGCAACTGAACAACCTAAACATAATTATCGTCGATTGAATCGTTACAATCAAGAAGAAAATGAACAAACCACGGAACAGCCAAAACAAAATTATCGTAAATTGAATCGTTTTAATCAAGATTTATATGAAAATAATGAAGTAAGTATCTCTCTCGACTGTACTTAGAAAAGAGAAAAATTGTTTTTCAATTTTTACAGACACCTCGACGTCGTTATAAACAAAAATTCCAATTGGAAGGACAAGAATCTCAATGGTCTCCACCAGCTAAAGTAGGACCCACCAACAACTTTAAACCTGTTAATCCAAGAGACTCAAGTCAAAATCAACATAAATTTGAAAATGAACCAGATATAGTTACAGCTAGACCGGACAATGATGATAAGGAAAATTATGAAATCAAAGTATCGGCAAATTATGGACCATCTGCTAATGACAAGAAAACAAATATTAAGGAACCCAATCTAAAGTATGTGTGGAAATAACAAAACTTGTTTTTGAAATTGTTAACCATTTCTCCCTTTTACAGACCTGAAAAGTCCTTTGCTGAACTTCTAGAAGAAGTCATGGGAAAGGCACCAGAAGAGAAAACCCCCAATTCAACTGCCAATCCTGAACCCCAAACCACATCCGCTGATGGTACTGTTTTTGAATCACAAAAAACTACAATAGCCAATCGTATATTGCGTAGAGGTAAATGGAAAAAGACTCGGGTCTCTCCCTCATCAAATTCTAATGGGGAAAGTTTTGAAACTGCTGAATCACAAAATCTTGGTTCTCAACTGTTAAACTCTCTGCACAAAACGGATAAACCCAGCACTGCCATGGACGTAATAAAAGACTGGAAAACAACTACACCGATGACTACAGCTGCCGAAATAAATTCCATATTTACCTCGGTCACTACTACACCTATGCCTATGAATTCTATGGAAGAATATGGAATGTCAACATCCAAAGTGATAGAAACGTCTACCATGGCCACCACCTTACCTATGGATATGGAGGATACTAAAACGGCTACAGAGAGAACCGAAGAGTATGTAAATAATGAAGAAAATGCCACTAGACGTATGGACGATGATATGGCCATGGAAGATGATTTAGAAATACAACCCAGTTTATTCTCAGAAGTAAAAAAACAGCTACATGATTTATTTTCGATAGAAGAATCAGATGATACCGCTGTCACAGCTGCTCTGGCGGCAGTAGGAAAACGTCGCCAAGAGTATACAAATATTAAGAGACCAAAAGTTGAAACCACAACGGAAACTGTTGCTATTACCGAACCCATGTCAGTGGAAGATAAAAAAGCTTTTCATAGAGAGTTTATGAAACATGTAGTATATGCTACTTCGTCGCCGGTGCAACAAGAAGAAACATCCGAAGCTGAAATATGTTATAGAGGGCGTTGTATAAAATCAGATGATTTACCACATAACCACAAATTAAATTAATTATATTTTAACTTTACTTTCTATTAAAAACACACACTCATTTTAAAGATTCAGATACATACAAAATAGAGAGGAACTTGTAATGAAGCTAGAGTTGAAATTTAACTCAACAAGAGATAAATCAAATTTGTTATGTGGTTGAATTTATTTTTTCCATTTCGTTTAATTTCTTAACTCTTTCGAGCAATATAGTTGTATGCTATCAGATATTTTTCTACATATAGCTCATTTACTTTATGACTATCATAAAGTAAATAAACTTGATTTTTGAGTTAATGATGCAGAAATATGGGTCACACCATAATCTAAAACAAATCAAACAATTGTATTGATATCCTTTTCTAATATAGAGTAGCGATTAAAAGTGTTTTGTACTTTTCTACGCGTTTTCTGCAAAATTGATTTTTTTTTGAGTTATGCAATATACATTTTTCTCGTCTTTCTCTCTCATATATTTGTAACCTTAAAATCTTTAGCACCACAAATTTAAGGAGAGTAATAAGAGTAAAATTTATCGTTAGCAGATTGTGATAAATTCAATATGTAAAAAATATATAAACTACTCTTAACTTTCCTTTTAACACTCTTTTGCTTTACTCATTCTAATAGCGGTATTTACATCCTGCCTACTTATCAAAAAATTATTCTAAATGTGGTATAAGTGCACTTTATTTCCATGTAACCTTTTACTAGGCACATTGTGAATATGGCTAAAGTTTCCCCCATTTTGTGGCAAATTGTGTAATTATTTCTCGTTTTTTTTTGTGTTTTTTTATTGTAAGAAAAAAGTCATATCTTCTCCATTTGTTCAACTTTCTAGCTTTCTTTTTTAATAATTGTAGTTATATATTTAGCTTTAATTATAAACAAATCAAGATAAAAATATCTTAACGATTTTGTAATTATTAAATATTTTATTTTAAGTATTATATACCTGCCTTCTTCTTTCTCTCTCTCTCTCTCTCTCTCTCTTTCGTTTCATTATTTCTATGAAACCTTCATTGTAACTTTTTCAAATTATTAAATTACTTTTAAAAATTCATATATGAAGTTAGTAAAAATTTATTATAATATTGAAAATTTCATTATTTAAGTTTAGTATTATTATGTATATTTAAGTTTTGTAATATAAATGAAAACACATAATAACTTGTACGATATTTTAAAATAAATAAAATTAAATATAAACAAAATAAATATTCCAAAATATTTGCATATTTTAATACGCTTTAGGATATTATTTTATTAAAGTTATTTTATGGTAAATCTTTAGATTTTAAAACCTTAAGCATTCCAGAGTTATGTTAAAGGTTGGAGAAGAGTTCGGGTAAAAGCATTTTAAGATTTCTATATTGTGTTGGAAATCTTTTTATTTTTTTAAAGGTAAATGTGTCTGAAGTTAACAAACATGTTCAATGCCTTTTATTTTGTATCTGAAAGTGCTGTCTATGTTTAATAATAAAGGACACAAAATAAATATGTTTCAAAAATATTGATTCAATTTTAAAATATTTTGTTGACATGTATAATGAATTAATTTCTTACACTCATAAAAATTTACAGACATTCAGTAGAAGTTGATATTAGGTCTGTACGAGGTAATTTTGGGTAAAGTCTGGTAAAATGAAAGCAATCAAAAAATTCTCTCACAAAACCATAAAAATGCCCAAAATACTGCGAACGCACAAAACCACATTTCATACCCAAAAATAAATATCAAATTTATTCATATTAAAAACAGCTTAATTAATAAAAATATTTCAAATGGCAAATATCTATTTACATTTTCAAATGTATTTTTCATTATTAAGAAGAAAAAGTTGTTTATAGCAAACTTTTATTTAACTTTAATTTTTTTTCAAATGCAATTTTTGTTACCCGCGGTAATGTACGTCGAACACACCTATTATCTGTTAATTGTAATATTTTATGTTTTCTGTTTCTAAAAATTGAAATTCATATAAAGGTTGAACCACCTCAATTCAACTTAAAATATGCCGTTTCCAAGGGTCGCATTTGAAAGGGTTATAAATTACCTTTGATTTGATATGGAACTTGATTTTTTTTTGAAAAGGTCAAAGGTCATGTTTATTGACCAATAATTCAGGAGCCTATACTTCCGAAAACGATCTTTTCAAAAATTAAAAAAAAAATTTGTGTTAAAGATGGTTTTCTTCTCTACATCTGTGACAAATTTCAGAGTGGAGGTATTTTCGGATCAAGATATAAAAATTAAATTGTAAATAAAGATATTTTACAACGAAATTAAATATGTTCTGATAGGGGTGGGATAGTACACGATTTTTCGATTTCTATACGCTAGAACCCCTTATTTTGTGGCATTCAACAAAAATATACATGAGCCAAAGAATGGGGAATTTGGAATGGGGGCAAATGGCTCCTCATTGAAGTCTAAAGTTGGGTTGAATGAGTAAAAATCCATAAAAAGTTCCAAAACTTCCGTCGAGTAGCCCCTAGTAGGGTAAAATGTAAGACAGACCCATACTAATATTTTACCCCCAACATTTTTTCCTAAAGGGGGCTGCCATACAAAATGACTGAAAGTGATATTTTGTAAACGAAGATATTTTACATTAAATATTAAAACTAATCTGATAGGGGTGGACTATTTTACAAGGATATTTTAGAAGGATGTTTTACAAGGAAATTAGAACTAACTTCTAATTCCTAGAAAATTATCATTTATCATTTTATGAAAAAAAATAATAAAATTATTATTAGGAATACAAACTTTTTAATTTTCTTGTAGAATATCTTCGTTTAAAATTTGATATTTATTTCTTGATCCGAAAATACCTCCACTCTGAAATTCGTCACAGCTATAGAGAAGAAAACCATATTTAACATATTTTTTTTCTTTTTTAAAGATCGCTTTCGGAAATATAGTCTCCCGACTAATTGGTCAACAAAAATTACTTTTGACCTTTTTAAAAATTGCATATCAAATCAAATGTAATTTAATTCCCTTTCAAATGCGACCCTTATGAGCCGCGTATCTTTAATATTTTTCAAGAAAATGACAATTAAGTAAGCACAACTTTGTACATTTTTTGTAATTTTTCCGATTTTCAAGACCTCATATTTCCGGATCCAGGTGTATCAGTGCCCTCAAACTTTGTATTAGTTTTAGTGTTATTATATACTGTATTTCTTCAAAAAAATCCTTAAATTCGGAGGAGGTGGGTTACACCCATTGCTTGATTTGACAGGGAAAGACTCATAATTCCTTTTTTTTTTACTAAAATAGTTTGTTATACAACATAGGTTTAATACAAAATTATTTCAATAAAAATTATTTAAATATACCTAGTACTTTCAATTATTCTGACACACGGTTTTTTCTTGATAAAAAACAAACAACAAGAGATTTTTGAATTTTTTCTTTTTATTTTGGTTTTTTAAATATTGAAGAATATAACAAAAAAAAAATATTCAAAATGGCCGCCATTTGCCTTCCAACACGACCGAAGTCTGCAGTACGAACGACCTCCATTGGGAAATTGTCAACTGCGCGGATAAGTGCACGCTTAAGCGATTCCAAATTTTTGTGGTGAGTAGTGCAGACCATGCCTTCTAAAACGGACCACAATTTATTGTCTAAAGGATTCAGGTCTGGACTACCCGATGGCCAATCATCCGTAGAAATAAAGTTTGGTAAATTGTTTTTTAACCAGTCTTGAGTGGTTTTTGCCTTATGGGCTGGGGCAGAGTCCTGTTGAAAGGTCCACGGCTCGTTTTTGAACAATGTGCTATTTAATGGCTTCACAACCTTTTCTAAAACGTCAGATTGGTACACCTTTGCCGAAGTTTTAACACCTTTTTCGCAGAAATGAAGCTTGGTGACCCCATCATAGGCGACTCCCCACCATACCATCACAGAAGCACGATGGTGACCTCTCTGAACTCTAGGAACCAATTCATTTGCTTGCAGAGATGACTTAGCATAGACTCTATAATTTTTTTTATTGAACGACTCCTCCACAGTAAAAATTTTCTCGCCAGTAAACATAATTTTTCTGTGGCGGTTTTTGGCGTACTGGCTTTTGATTTTTGCTTCCGTTTCTGCTTTAACGCCGCCGCAAGTAGATGCCCCATGTGTCTTTTGTAAGCCCGAAGTCCCAAGTCATATTTAATGATGCGAGAAATGGATACCTTCGATATATTCATCTCCCGCGACATTATTTGCTGCTTTCGGAGTAAATTTTGATAAATTCTATTCTGTACAGCTTTAACGGCTCTGGGAGTTCGCACAGAGCGCGGACGGCCAGATCTCGGACGGTCTGCTACTCCGCCAGTATCCCCAAACAGTTTCACAGCACGATAAACAAAACTACGACTAACCCCGAGCGGCTGCAATGTTCGATAAATGTCTCCAGTTTCCATATGACATTTTTTTAGGCCAGTTACGACAAAACGGTTTTCAATATCTCCCCATTCCATTATTTTAAGTAACGCACGACAAAAACTTTTTACACAAAAATGAAGTTTAAATGCTAGTTGTCAAAAAACTGTCAACGTAAAGAGAGTATGTTCAGTGGATTTCTTACAATGGGGGCGACTAACAGTGTGTCAGTAATTATGAAAGTACTAGGTATATACACACATAGAAAATTAAAATATATACATCTGTGTGTGTGTTGTGTCTTGTAAAATTACATAAAAATAAAAAAAAATCAATTTGAAAAACAAACCACAAAAATTTTTTTCTACGTTTTGTCAGTTTAAAATTGATGGTTATTTTAAGCGACTCGATTATTTTTACTACTTTTGTCAATTATTAAACAATGATTGAAAATAAACAACAAAATGGGCTGATTATAATGAAAAATTAGTAGTCATCTTTTTGATTGTATTTTCGATTAATTTAATATGTATTTAAGATTAGTTTTAACGAAATAATATTGTGAGTGTAGGGGTAT
Source organism: Eustalomyia histrio (assembly GCA_949748255.1). Taxonomy (NCBI): domain Eukaryota; kingdom Metazoa; phylum Arthropoda; class Insecta; order Diptera; family Anthomyiidae; genus Eustalomyia; species Eustalomyia histrio. The sequence continues at coordinate 50,741,781 of OX456527.1, forward strand.
TTTTAACGATTTCATAGAGTATATCCACAAATTACGTTTATATTATCTAGAAAGTACACTGTATATACAACTACCGATATGCTGCATGAACAGGCCAAGGGGGGGGGGGGGAAATTTATTCTCCCCAAAAATAAAACTCCGATGTGATCTTTCAGATCTACAAGAATCCAATGTTAGAACCCCGTACTGTTGTTTCATGTTGTATTGTACAATAAGTAAGGACACCACGGCGTATAATGAATGCCGTATTTATCATACGCCGTGTGGTACTAATTGAATATTAATCTACCACTCAGTTTTCAATTAAATATTTGAGATAGGCCGAGAAAGGCATTGAAACTTTTTAAAACTTTTTTTAAGAATAAAAAAAATAATGAAGATTTTATGTATTGTTGATCTGTTATCTTGTATTAGTAGGATTTTAGATCATATAATCATATTCTGTTTTATAAATTGTTTTTGTATTGCAAAGACACATGAAAATTTTTATTAGTAAATTATAGAGAATAAAAAGTGAAAAATTCCACAGAGCCAGCAGAATAGAATACTTAGTGTTTTCGGTTGTAGCTACACAACCTCCTCAGTATCCATGCTCTCCTCTTGGGCCATTGCTTGTTGATGATTGTCTAATTTACGTATATTAAGTGTTTGGATAGTCAAACATCGTTGCAGTTGCAGGGATATTCTTCAAAAAGATATTGAATTAAAATAGATCAAGTTCGACAAATATATTTAGTTTTATAACTTTTTTTAACAATGATTCTTTTAAATTTTTAAAATTAATATATTATCAAGCAAATAGCTGTAAAATTGTCAGTTTTATATTGTCAAAAAAAACATTTTTGGGCGACTTAAACTAAAAGAAATTACAACAAATGTTTTAATCAAAATATCTGCTAACTGGAAAAATACTGTTTTAGTAAAAATAAATTCCTTAAATTAGAGGTGGACACGTGACACGAAACTTAGTGAATTTTGCGTTAGCGTGATCCAAAATTTTTATTTCTCACGTGATGGTGCGTGAATCAATTTTTTTGTCGTGATTATTCCTTTTTTTATTTTTTTCAATTTTTTACTTGTTATATAGCAAACCTGTTTATCCTCACGTGATCGTGCGTGAGTGTGCGTAGAAGAAAAACGTGCGTGCGGAATTGTAATTTTCAGTTCGTGATCTTGCTTGAGCGTGAGCCAAAAATCGCTCACGTGCCCATATCAAGTTTAAACCACTGTTACGATAAATGCAGCACCTTTCGTTGGTTATTTTTTTTAATAAATATACTGTAATAATAGGTGTTCCATATTTTTCCTAGAAAAACAACTAAAATTACTGTTGAATTTTTTTTCGAATGTTTTACCTCTGAATGTTTTTACCTCTGAAAAAATTTTCTTCTATATTTCTATTTTTTGAATTTTTCTTTAATAGTATTATTTCATTAAATTAAAAATTCTGAGATTAATTAATACTGATGTCTATTAACCCATATCGTCCCAGTGTTTGATTATTCGAACACTTGTTTTATAATTTTTATCTTTTTTTAATTAAGACTCTGAACTATTTCTTTTATGCAATTAGATAGTATAAGTGTTTAGCTTTAAATGTAAATATAAAAGTTCTCACCCACTTCACATCCCCTTTTATAACAAAGAAGAAAAAAACATTAAAATGTTTTCGCATAATTATCATAATTTAGGATAATTTTAAAAAATAAAAACTATGTATTTAAAAATAAAAAAGTAGAAATGTAGTTCCATTAACAAACAATTTAACTTTCAACAATAGAAAACAAATGTTTTTGTTTTTACATTTTTCTCAAAAACAAAAAATCTGAAAAAAAAATTTGACCAGTTTCGTGTTTTTTAACCCCAATTTACATGAACTACTAAGTTTTATAAAGTTATAAAAAGAAAAAAATTCTTGGGACGATATGAGTTAATAGATAGAAAAAGCCTCTTGTGAGGGAAATAAATTTAACAGTGGGAAAAAGTAGTTTCTCATAGCGCATTTCCTCTGGCTGGTTGATGTACTAAATATACAGCTTGTTCAAGCCACGATCTGTTGTGGGTGGTGGTTCAGAATAGGGCTGATGATGACCAGTTCGAATTTTAAATTTGTGGCACTCCATTTGCGCTAGATCCTCAATAATCATCCAAACAAGTGTTTTCAATTTCATAATAACATTTAAGAAATTGGATACCTTTTACCTCGTTTAAAACTATCATTGTAAACCCAGGCTCCCCAAAATTGGATTTGTTGCACTGCAATAAAAAATAATTGAACCAGATAAATTCTAAATTAGTTTAAAAAAAATAATTTAGAACATAATTTACTCCGATTTAGTTCAAAAAATGTTTCTAACTTAAAATCGGAAAGTACTTGAACTTAATTTTTTTTATGTTTATTATAAAAATTTATTTGGTTTTAGAAACTGATGAAATTATTTCTAAGAAAAATTTTCATGCAACTTAGTTCAGATAAATTTTAAAAATTTTTATAAAATATTATTTTTTTTCAAATAAATTTTTAATTTTTGAAAAATAATAACCTTAGGTATAGGATTTTTTTTTTGTTGGAAAACATTTAAATTATAATCAATATTCTTTTCCAAAAAAAATCAATAAATGAAAAACAAATAGTAAGTATTCCTAATTTTAAAAAAAATAAAAAAATATTATTAAAGAAAACAAATTAAAGTAACCATTTAAAAAAAATATTGTGCATGATTGTAATTTTTGGTTCATGCTTGTGTTCATGTGTCCATATCTAATCTAAACAGTCATAAATATTGAACTAAAAATATCTTAAAATATATTTTAAAATTTTGTTAGCAAAAGGCAAAAAAAATTCGAATTTGTGCTTTTATGTAATAATGTTATTTGCTGACTACAATACAAAATATCGCAAGCACACCTATTAAACTTTATATTTATCGAAGGCACTAAAACTATTTTTTTTTCACTTAATAATAAAAAAAGATAAAATTTGTATACATATGTCTTTTCTATTTTCCAAACAAGAAATGTAACTGTGATATTTTGTATTTGTGCAACAATTTCCTTAAATAAGTTAATTTTAGAACACAAAGGACCCCCAGTGTTCCTTAGCCATAGAGGCCGTCCCTTTTGTAGTTCTCTCAAGCAGAACCGTTATTTAACTACGAAAAGGATCTGACTTTGTCACAATTTATTACGTTTCAGGATATCCTGCAGTACATTTTTTTTAATTGGTGTAACTTTTTTCTAATGAAATTTAATTTATATTTTAAATGCATAAGTTTAGTATAATTCAATTCAATTTAAAGACAAAAATGTTTCGCAAAAAACTTGTTTAAAGCAGTGTGCTCACAAAGTGGAAGTCCTTTAAAAAGTACTTTTTAATATATTACCTTTATCATAGAAAAAGTTTTATATTTATTAGAAATTTTATCAAATTTAAGGATAAGGGAGTTAAGTCCTAGTTTTTAGTAAAAAAAATATCTAATGAACTTATATAAAAGAAAATTTTTCTTAAAACCAATGAAACATTTCCTAATTAACAGAAAAATTTTTAATGATGTGTGGGCCATTCCATGTCAAACCGCACAGCATTCAGATTTGTCATCTCCGATTTTAATGAAAATTGACACTAATATTATAATTGGGTTGTGTTTATCTAATCATTAACCTTTCGACCCCAAACCCCTTCGGTTTTCGAAGTATGACGTCATGAAAATTGGCAAAAACGTCAAAATATCGAAAAAGTGTTCATACAAAGTCGCCTACAACTTTTAAACTCTGCAACCTAAAATTTTTCTATTGGTACCATTTTAAAGGTGAAAACATTACCCTCAAAATGGCGTCCCAAATGTTTTTTTGTATTAAAAGGTCAAATGTAATTTTTTTAAGTTAATCTTTAAAGACCCATATCTCAAAATCCAATCTTTTTAAAATTCTGAAAAAAATATAAGTTAAAAATTAAGGACTCTCTACATTTGTGGCAAAATTTTAAAAAAAAATATTTTAAAGTGTGCTTAAATTTTTTTTGCATTTCATTTAACATTTCTCAATTTCAGACTAACTCAATTTTAACCATGGAAAGATACACAATCGAGTAAACGCGTTAAAGTTATTCAGGCTTATTATGAAAATGGGCGTTCAAATCAAAATGCATTTCGTGCACTTCGTGAAAACACCTGTGCATGCTCGCCCAATTCGTTCTGCGGAAAACATTGCTGTTGTTCGCGATAGTGTGTCATGAGGTCGGTCAAGCATTTACTGTGAATGGTGTTCGCTATTGCGAGATGATAATGAACTTATTGTGGCCAGGAATTAAGGATATGACCCTGGACGATATGTGGTTTCAACAGGACACTTGCAACACAGCTAACGAAGTAATGGCACTTTTGCGCGACAAATTCAAGGGCCGTGTAATATCACGTGGTGGCGATGCCAATTGGCCGTTAAGATCATGTGATTTAACACCATTGGACTTCTTTCTTGGGGTTATTTGAAAGAAAAGGTGTACGTCGATAACCCAGCAACAATTCAAGAGCTAAAGGATTAGATAATTCGGCACATTAACGGCATTGAACCTCAATTATGCCTCAGCGTCATCGAAAATTTGGACCGCCGAGGTCGCGGCGGCCATTTGGCCAATATTTTGTTCCATGCCTAACTAAACCATACCATATTATCATAATAAAAGAAACGACAATAATTTCCTAAATAATTTGTGTTTTATTCAAAATCAACATCGGCCCTTAAAATTTAACCACCCTTGTGTGTATGTGTGTACAATGTTTAGTATAAATATTGTTTTTGTGTGGAAGCTTTTGCATATGAACTTGTCGCCGGAAATTTGACTACGACCACGTTTTCAAAATCATTTCAAATCATTGGTATATGCCAACAAGCCGACGACGGTGGAAGAACTCAGAGCCAACATTGAACGCGAAATAGCGGCCGCTAGGGCCGAAATGTGTGACCGAGTCATCGAAAATTGTGTCAAACGAATCGACCGCTGCCGACGTGCCCCCGGTAGCCATATGAACGAAGTCGAGTTCCATTCATAAATGTTTTGATTGTATTTCAAGTCTATCATAAAGTTTTGGAAATATCTCAAATGGTTTGTGTTTTATTTCAAAAAAAAAAAAAGATGTCAAGTCCTTATTGGAAAACCCTATATATTTTAAAATTTAGAATAAACGCTTATATTTTAAATTAAATTAAGAAAAAAAATCAATTTTGTTTTAATACTAAAATATATATTTTAGATTATTATTAACTAAATAATATTGTGATTGTATGAATATAGGCTTACTAAGATGGAATAATCCACGCTACAGAGTGTAGTTTCCTTAAATAAAGACAGCATTATTGAATAAATTTTTAAGTGCAAAGGAGAGGAAAATTCACCCGACAAAGTGAAGTATTCCATAATTGTAAATGAGGCTGTATAATTTTTTGTGGAACAAGAATATATTTATTGTATATACATATATATAATATTGACATAACATTTTATTTCGAGTTAATAATTTATATTATTGTACTATGCACATGTAACATAAGCTGTAAAATACATAATTTTAATGTTCAGCAGCCGTATGCATAGACATTTAGTTAGGTTCTTATAAAGAAAATTTGTTGCATGTTAATTTGATTTATAAGTGTAATATAAAAATCAACAAAATGTTTATGCATACGGCTGTAAATATATAGTTATTTATATGTAAATGCACTAGATAATTGTACATTAAATGAAAGCAATAAATAAATAGTGTCTAAGTAAATATGAATACTTAATTATACAGTATGTTTTAAAGAGATAATCATAAAATAGTTTAATTTAATTTGATCACATGTATTGAATGATAAAAGCACCATTTCATTAAATTAAAAAAGAAAAACCCCCCATTCAAGTAGAACTTGGATATAAAGGATCAGCTTCTGAAGCTTGCGATGCTTCAAAGTTTGAGTGACGAGAAGGTGACGAAAGCGATGAGTGATTTTGGGATGTGGGTAAGTTCCAAGCACGTGGACTGGTGCGACCAAAGATAATAAATAATAAATTACCAAAGAAATAAAATCCAGCAGTTAAATAGAAAACAATGCGCCATTGTAAAGGATTTGTCTAAAAGAGAGAAAAAATAAGAAAATATTTAACATTTTTAAAGAGAACATTAAAAAAATAAATTACCTCATCTGTTACTATTAAGCCCACAGTTAAAGGCGCTATAATACTCATTATATTTGCAGCACAATTGGTAATACCCATTAGGGTTCCTGCAAAATTGGGTGATAAATCGATATGATTTACTTGAAAACCCAAATAAGTGGCGGCATTTGCGCCCACGGCTATGGTAAGCAAAGCTATAGCTAATTTTGTACTTTCTCCGGTGGTAATATAACCTAATCCTATTAAAGCCATCATCGGTATCCACATACCCAAAGTATTGAATAATTTACGCGAAAATGCTAGAGGCATAACACTATTATGATTTATTATATCGGCCACTAATATAAAACCATAGGAGAGTAATGTCATGGCGAAATACGGTAGAGCAGAGAGGGGACCATTACTGCGTATATCCATACCTAAAATATTTTTCATATAAGTTGGTATCTCAGTTAATAAAGTCCAAAAGCCCCAATTATTGGCACAATGTACAATAAGCAATGTTAAAAATGGCAATGAAGTAAATATTTTTAACCAAGGTGTTTTTAAATCCGAAGCCTCTGGTCTGCCAGCATCTGATGGTCTTCTTCCCGGACCCGAACTTTCGATAAATCTTCTTTCATTAACTGTTATTGTCGCGTGTTCGGCAGGAGTACTTGAACAATAGTAATACCAAAATATAGCCCATATAAGACCAGCCAGTCCCGAAACATAGAATATACTTGGCCAACCCATCCATGAAGAGGCAATAAAACCACTTATTGACAACATTATCACAGTACCAAATTGTGCTCCCGAATAACAATAGCTTACTAGACGTCCTCTTTCTTCAGCTGGTGCCCATTTTGATAGAAATGTATGCGTTGAAGGAAATATCATGCCTTGACATAGACCCTGCACTGCCCGCAGTATTAATAACAGCGGCCAATCTCCGATTTCAGCAAAAAGTGGCGTTAATAAGGCCAACACAGAGCAGATAAGTACGCCAAAGAAGAATGTAAATTTAGCTCCATATTTATGGGATAAATAACCTCCCGGAATTTGTGTTATCACATAACCCCAAAAGAAACTGCTTAACAGATAGGATTTTATACCTTCATCCCAGTCGAATTCCTGTAATGAGATAAGCAAAAAAAAAAACACAGTTATATACACTTCAAATTAGAAATAATTTGTATATAGTTACAATTCAATGTTTTTAAAAAAAAATTTATGTGAAATAGAGTGCCTGTTTTGTTGAAATAAATAAACTTAAAAATTTTTTTCGAGCTTAAAAATATATATTTTTTTATTAAAAAAAAAAAACAAATAATTATAAAGAATTAATTTTTTTGAGCTTAAAAAAATATATTTTTTATCTTAAAAAAAAAAAAACAATTATATAGAATTGTTTTTAATTCAAATTTTTAACTAAAATCAAAAGGGGTAAAATTTACCACCACATCACTGACTATGTGAAAAATTTCACATCCATAGTTAAAGGTTAATTTTGAAATATTTTTACTTTGATATGTTTTTAAAACCAATCTTATTTAAAATTGCTGATCAGACTTCTAGTCAGATTTTGGGAAGACCTACATATTATGAGTCAGAATTTGGGATGACCTATATAATGTGTAGACTAGAAATTTGATCAGCAATCTTGAATTTGACTGTTTTTTTTATTTTTGTGAAGTTTAGAGCTTTGGTGTGTTCTGACATATGCACTAAAATTTTATGGCAAACATTTGTTTATAACATTTCATTCCCACCTGTAGGAGTGCATTTGGATTCCACAAATAAAATATAAAAATATAATTTGTATATAAAAGAGTTCTTTATTTAAAAAGAATAAAAATTTGAATAATTATTAAACTTCAAGAACAATAATCTTTGAAACGACAACATCAATTTAGAAAATATAATAATTATGAGTTTTTATCTCTCATTCTTATCGCAATGTAATTACTGTGACAAATTACGTCAAAGAAAAACAAAATAATTTCATTACAATAAAAAGGCGATTTCCACTATTTAATTTTGTGGAAACATATTTCATAAATGGTATAGTGTACATTCCCATTATATATATAAAATGATAAGAAATTTTTCAAAATTTTTTAAAGAATAATTATTTATTTCTATATAGAATTTTTTTAATAAAAAAAAACAGAAAATTAATAAAAAAATGCAATTAATATTTCATTGTAAGTATATTTATAAAAAAATAAATAAAAAATAGCTAATGCTTTGATTTATATCATGGTTGGCATTCAATACCTTTTCATAATAAAGGTAGTTGGCTACCACAGCTGCTTTTAGACCGATATGAAAATTTTAAAATGGCGATTCCATTAAAGGCAAAAGTCTTTTTGTATAACCGGGCGTATTGCGCTATTTTACCGATTCAATTTTGACATATCTTCAACTACCGTTATAATAACGGTAAACTAACGAAACACCGATTTATAACTGTATTTTGCAGATATAACAAAACAGGTAAAATTATGAAATAAATCGCATGATATTAAAAGAGACATGTCACTATTGGAATCCCAGTTCTAAAATTTTGGTATCGGCATTGATCAGAGCGTGATAGACAACTACCGTTATAATGAAAAGGTATTGCTTACCAACCATGATTTATGTACAAAATGCAAAAATAATAATAACACTTTAAGTACGCCAGAATGACACAGAAAAACGCCGGACACCCCAACTTAGTTTTGGGCCGTAGAACACAGTGGTATACTCCGTTTTGAAAGATCAGCTTAAAATCAAAAGCTATTGCATTTTTAAGTTTGTATTGACTCAAAAAATTATTATTATTATTATTGTATTTTAACGAAAAGACTTTGAAAATTGTTTTCCAATGACTTAATTTATTGTTTTTTTCACTTATTTGCTATTTATTACAATTATTTTTAAATTAATCTAGAAGGTAAGTTGTAATTATTTGTAGTTCAAAAAATAATGATACCTTAATATTTATTCTACACTGGGATGTGTTAAATTTTAGTTAAAGTTCACAATTCGTAAACGTAATATTATTATAACAGATTTTAATGACTCTTATGCCGTTCTATTTTCTCAAAAAAATTTTAATTTTTTTTTATTGTAAACGAAAAAAAAAAAATATTAATAAATAGTAAATAAGTAAAAAAAATCAATAAATAAAGTCATTGCAAAAGAGTTTTCGTAGTTTTTCCAGTAAAATTCAAAAAATCAATACAAACATGAAATCTAAATATATTGGTGTTCGCCACTGAATTCTGCGTGTCTCAGGGTTTTCGTTTGTCATTTTTAAAGTTGAAATTTGACTAACAGTGTAATATATGTATGCTTAATTGTTATAGTATTCCCAACAAAAAAATGGTAGTCATTCTGTGACTATAACTTCTTTCATTGCTTCCTAAACCTTAGTTGACATTCTTTTATAATTTTTTGATGTTATTCTAAGGCACTTCCAAAGAATTGATGAGTTCATATTTCAAATGCAGTGATCTGGATATAAACCCAATGCATATCTTAAAAAATCACTCTTCATTACTTCTAAAGCATATGTTATAGTATATCGTATATTTTTTTAATCTAAAGCATTTATTCAAATTGAAAAAAATAGTTCTGATGAAATTTTTTAATTCGTTTATTAAATAATTTTTTATATTTTAGTTTAAAATTTTATGAGGGTTAGAATTTATGCAGTTTTGCAATTTTTATAAAAGTTTTGAAATATCAAGAAAATCAGTTTTTTTTAACCTTTACTTGAAACTAGCTGGCCTGTTATTTGCATTTTTTCAGCCTTAAATATTTATGAGGACGCAATCTGTACATTTTTGCATTATGTTTATTATTTAACACTACACCATTTCCAGTCTTAATTCAGAATTTATCAAAATAATTTTAAAACTGTGTAAAAATTTATTCAAATTGTCCAAAAATATTTTAAAATTGTGCAAAAATTATTTAAAATTGTTCAAAAATATTTTAAAATTGTCTAAAAATGTTTCCAAATTATACAGCAAGTTTTTAAATTATCCAAAAATTTTTTAGAATTTGTCTAAGAATTCAATAAAATGTTTGAAAAATGTTTCAAAAATGCTTTTTCACTAATGCAGAATTATTTATTTGTTTTATTAAAGAGTATTTGTATATCAATGCATACATTTCGCTTCTTTAAACTTATTTTTCTGCATTCTTATGAATTAAATTTTCATCAAAGTTTAAATACCACAAAGTATATGCACATTTTCCACTCATGCATCAGAATATCTAATCATTGTGTTATCATTGCTTCCTTAGAGTAAAGTAAGAGTCATGGAAGTAGCTACATTTGAATACTTCCATCCTATGACACGCTTATGTTAAATTCATCGATGAAACCATCAGAAAAGAAGTGATGCCTTTGCCATAGTAGTGATGCTTTTATTGCTTCTTTGGCAGCTTCATTTTTGCTGGGATTATTATTATTATTATTCCCATTGCTGAAGGGGGGTTTTAGTTGGTAGGCTTTTGAGAAGTCCAACATACCCTGTTGTGAAGAGTGACGACCTGGCAGGGATGCGTAAAATGCATCTACCCTTCCAACCCGCAAATTAATACTATTATTATTATTATTATTATTATTATTATTATTATTAATTATTATTATTCAAGTTTAAATGTTCGATCAGCCGACTACACGTTCAACAACATGATGCTGAGTTGGTTCAAAGTTTTGTTGAGTGATTAAATGTGAATAAGAATTTTAGTCTATGATTAAATCAAGAAAAAAATTAATTTTGCAGTTCTCTGCATTCTACAAAAAAAAACACAACTTTTTTTTCATATTTTACTCATGTTCCGAGCAATTAAAAGTCAAGTGAAATTTTTTAACGGGATAACTAATTTACTATGCTTTATAATCATAGAAAAATCATTATTTATTTTTTATTAAATAAACAAAATTGATTGTGCCTTTAGCTACGAATCTGTTTTATGTGTGTACTTGCAGGTTTAAAACGTGAACGATTACAAAAATTATTTTAAACTAGGTGTTGCACTAACACTTCACCCTGACTCAACTTCTGGAAAAGCAGTTAAGCCCACCTTTAAAACTTAAGCTGTTTAATTAAATTTTATATAAATCCGAGTTTATGTCATTTAAAATTGCATTTTTAAAAGTTGTGAAAAGAAACTGTCTTAGCAGAGGAAAATCAGAACAAAATGATTTTTTGAAGTCAATAAAAAACTGATGTCTAAGTGAGTTATATACTCTTAAGATTTTTAAAAACTTCGATTATTTTTAAATTTTTATCGTAATGTACATATATTCAAGTACACATACAGAAAATTTATTTCCAATTTGGCAAATATTCTTCAAGTTACTCACATTTGTAATAACGTGTAATGGTTTTTTTTTCACTACGACCCTGTGCGACATAATTTCTAAACTAAATACAAAAGGGTTCAATATTTCATTGAAAAATATTTTTAATATTTTATAAAAATTTGAAAACCTAAATTTAGAATAGATTTTATACGCATATTGTAAAGGTTGTATCAGTAAGAGTGCACTTTTTCATTGTAAAATAAAAACAAGCACATACAAAACAGATTCATCGTGACAACCGAATTTCTTGCCAACTGCATATTTTGCTTGCAGTAACCGAATTATTTAGATGCCCCAAATCAAATGATTTCCTGTAAAAATTTAAATACTTGGTTTCAACCGAAACTCTGTTACATTAAGGGAATTTTCGTTGCGACAAACAAATATATTGGTGGCTCCAACCAAACCATTCAGTTTGCAAGAGATTCGGTTGTTACAATGAATCTGTTTTCTCTGTGCATATTTTTTGAGATAGTTGTGATTTTTTTATTGGATTGTAAAGAAGACATGTTCCGATTAAGTTTTAGTAATATATCCGTCAAATGGTCCCCACGACTCTGATGACAGGCCATTATTCTTTGTTGGGGTCTTTTGCCGATTTGATGTTTTCGGGTTTTCGGCAACACTCTCATTTACAGCAGCAATGTTTTCAAGACACCGACGGGTACGTTGACGTGCAGGAGTCGTACTGTTTATAACCAACCCGGTTTCTTAAAATTTTTTGACCACTCTTCGAATGGTTGACACATAAGGTGCACTTTCCTAGACTGAAAATTTTTCCAAGTTTGCGAAATTCTTTCGTAAATCGGGTCTGTAGGAAATGAGAAAACACATGTGCATGCTCGCCAAGTTCGTTCTGCGGAAAACATTGCTGTTGTTCGTAATAGTGTGGCAGAATAGCCGTCAACATCGACTCGCCGTCCGTATTCGCTATCGCGAGATCATAACGAAATTCTTCACTTAAAAAAGTTTGTAAGTTAAAATAACTAAAAATATCATTTAAAAGAAATGATATTTCATTTAAAAATCGGTCTACTTAATTTTCATTTAAATTAAATGCCATTTGTTATTTATTTTTAAATGTTGATTAATCAACTGACACATCCGTACACTCACCAAAAAAAGTCTGTAATGTCAACTGAAAATTTTGCTGTTATTACGGGAAATTCTGCTAATTTGAGCCCAGCGGTATTTTTTGCTAATCTTAGCAAGACATGTCTGCTGACGTGTAGTACAATAAAATTAGTAGAAAAATTAGCAGCCGCTACTAAATTTTAGTAGACTTTTTGTAAAGTGGAATTTAAAATCTGTTTGCTAAAATCAGCAAAAAAAATTACTAAATATTATTAATATTAGTTAAAAGCTTTGACTTTATTTTTTTTTATCGAGCATCAAAAATTTTGATTATATTTATTAAATAACGAATTAATCATTTTGTTTTAATTTGGTAATTTCTGTTTTGAAAAATATTTTTGTCAGTTTTTTTTTTACTTTTAAGGTTTAATTTTAATTGTTTTTAGGGCGGATTTTTAGAACTAAAAAACCATTTTTGTGCTATTTTAAGTGGATGTCCTCTTTTTAGACATGAGTTGGTATCTTCACTTCCGATACCTTTTCAAATATATGTAACATTTTAAGGAAATTTAAGTTTGTAGGTGTAAGTTTCAATTAGAAATAACATTTCCTTCAACATCCACGTTTTTAAAATTAGTAAAATTTTTTGCTAATTTTAGCAAATCGGTTTTCAAAAATTTGTAAAATGATTTCTGAAATTAGCAACAAAAATTTGTAAATATTCTGTAAAAATTCTGTAATTTGTAAAATGTAAATAGCAAAAAGATTTGCTAGATAATAATTTTTTACTAAAAATCTGTACAAAAATAGTAGAGTGGGATTGAAACCCGTTTACAAATTTTTCTACTAACTTTTTTTTCTGAGTGTAAGAAACAAATGATATAAACAGTTAAAAAAAATGTCAAAAAATTTTTGTTTTCATTTATTTGAAATTATTTCCGTTTTTGTATTTTTTTTAATATACTCATACAATACAAAATGTATGTATGCATATGAACCCTGTAGGAAATGTCGATAGTGAAACTGTACTGATTCACTATTGACTTTGTCACCAGTACTACTGACTAACTATGCCCCAGCCTGTAGACATTTAACATGTGCTTGTCATTGCGAATCTACACAACTATTGACTAGGTGTTGACATCGGAACCAGAGATTCACTAGTACATTTTAGTAATTCTAGTCTACACTTTTGGAACTTTTTACTTGATTTCCACACTAGGAATGAAATAAGGTTAAACAGGTGCATTTATTTTGTTAAATTAGATATTTTATTAATACAATTTTTTTTTATAAATATCATTAAAGTAAAAAAAATGTTCGTGCAAATTTAATTTTGAAATAGACAAATCTTCAAAAGACTGCACAAAATTATCCACAGGCTTCGTAAAATCTTTATTAGGCTCCACAAAATCTCTAGTTGCAATTTTTACTAAAAACTGTTGCCTCTTTCTTGTTATTTTTATTTTTACACAAAATTTATTGTTTTTTTTCACAAGTTTTTTGTAATTTCTTTTGCTCATTATATATTTTGTTCAAATTTGTATATTTAAATTTTAAATTCATTTTTCTTTATATTTTTATTAAAAACTTTAATTTTGCATGCAGCTATGCACATGTATTTTCAACAAAATAAAACAATAAAACAAGCACAGCTTTGCAGCTGCAAAAAAGGAATGTAAAAAGTATACACGCTTTGTAGACATGTCACCAAAAAGTCACCCAAAATAGTCGACAAAAGTGGTGACTTGTAGACACTTGACCCCAGGCTTCCTACAGGGAAGCTATAAACACTTTTTGTATGAATGTGTTTGTATATGTATGTGTGTATATGAAGTTCTTGTAATTTGTATTGAAAAATTTTGTATATATACAACCAATTTAAATAAAAAAACAAATTGATTTTTTTTTGTAATAACTGTTACGGACACAACTAAACCACGAATTTCCGTTTTGTTGATAAATATTTATCAAATTTCAAACAAATGAAAAAATAAATGAAACTGAAAAATAGTAAATTATTTCCAATAAATGTATAAAAAAGTTAATATAGATATTTCTTTGAAAAATAAATGTATGTTCCTTTATTTTTAAATGGAATGGAAAACTTTTTTATTTAACTACAAACAGTTAACTACATAATATTCTGAGTGTTGAAGCCAGGAATTGAGGATATGGATGTGCACGATATGTGGTTTAAACAGGACGGTGCCACTTGCCACACAGCTAAAGAAATAATGGCTCTTTTGCGCGGCAGATTCAATGGCCGTGTTATCTCACGTGGTGGCGATGTCAATTGGCCGCCAAGATCATGTGATTTGATACCGTTGGACTACTTTCTTTGGGGTTATTTGAAAGCAAAGGTGTACGTCGATAAGCCAGTAACAATTCAAGAGCTAAAGGATGAGATAATTCGGCACATTAACGGCATAGAACCTCAATTATGTCTCAGCGTCATCGAAAATTTGGACGATCGGATGGAAGTGTGCCGCCGAGGTTGCGGCGGCCATTTTGCCGATATTTTGTTCCATACATAATTGAATCATACTATATTATCATAATAAAAAGAAATGACAATAATATCCTAAATAATTTGTGTTTTATTCAAAATCAACATCGGCCCTTAGAATCCACCCTTTATATTTTTATATTTTAAGTAATTAATATATGATTTTTTCTCACAGATAAATGTTTTCCCATTTATAAAGAATTTAAGGTCAAAATTTTTTTTGAAAAGCCGCTTATTCCTTCCAATAATTACAATATAATTAATACATTATGTTAACGATATATTTTTTTTTATTTCAGATGATCTAGTCCAGAGATATTGTGCTCATGGCAATATACCTTTTTTCAGGTACTCTTAGTTAAAGCAGTCTTAAAAATAATTATTTTTATAAAATTAAAAATTGTCAGAATATAGTTAAAAGTCATCATAATATAACACATGTAAAAATATTTACTCTGTTAATTTGAAGATCTTCTCAAAAAAAATTCTTGAATTTTTGGGCCTTCTGATTATTAATTACTTTGGTTTTGTTGCTGGTATATAAATTATGTTGTTTGAAAAATATTTTTGCTAAAACAACATATGTCGATTTAAGTTGTTTTCTAAAGAATCCACAGAATTATTCATATTTATAATAAATAGTTGGTATAAACAAAAAAATATACATATTTATATGTAAACAGAGAAAATAGATTAGTGTTGAAAACTAAATTTGAAGCCAATCAAATGTTTTGGTTGTTATAACCGAATTTATCAGTTATGGAAACAGAAATCCACAGTCATAACAAATTTTCGGTTGCCTCAATAACAATTCGGTAGTTTGATATAAAATATTCAGTTACTGCAACCTAACAGTTCGATTGGCTACAAATTCAGTTGTCAAAACGAATCTATTTTCTGGGTGTATACATTATTCAATTCTATCAATAAATGGATCATCATCATTGTGCTCTGTTGTCATAAAGCGCAATCAAAAAAGTAATCAGTATTATGTCACTGTCAAAAGTAGTATCAAGTTTCCCAATACATTTAGTTCACGTTCAGTTTGAAATGCAGATAAAAAATAAATGCTTGGTATAAATAAATAGAAATTATATATATTTTACTGATAACACAAAGCAATAAAGAATGATGTTTAAATTATATGCAACAGGGTTGGTACATAAGATTTTCATGTGGGTATCAAACAATTTTTTAAAATTATTTTAACTATTTTTTTTGCTTATTTTATTAAGCGGAATATACTTTTTAATTTTTTTTTTTCAAAATTATCTGTTAAATTTCATAAAAGACCTTTTTCACTTAGGTGAAACTTTTGCGAAATTGCATTGATTTTTTCGCATCAATCTAATGGCTGAAATCATTTAAAAGTATAGCGCCAAATAGACATTCAGATTTCCTAATGACTGTTATAATAATTTAATTGCTCGGAATTTTTCCGCTGTTGTGAACAGAATACTAAGCATTGTAAAGAAATAAATGTTTAAACAAGTAAAAGTTTAAACAAAGCCTAATATAAAAAAACAGCAGAAAATTTAAAATTTTAAAATCGGACAATCTCTGTAAGATGTAATTACTCTTAAATTCCTGTTTAAGGTCAATTTTGCTATTTTTTTTTTTTAATTCAGTTGCTTCTATATTTTACTAGTCAATTGAATGTATCATTAATTTCCCATGTGCTGTTTAAAAAGACTAGCTCTTGTTGCACCGGTGTGCTAAAGTAATAAAGAAAATAAGAGCCAACCCAACACAAGCCTTAAGCTTAAAAAAGACTTGAGAATATATTGAAAAAAGCTATCGTAATAATTGTAGAAAAATCAAAACGGAACCCTAGTGAAAATATTATGTGTGTATGATTACTATAAGCTTATTCTTGCAATTGTAGAATAAGCTTACAAAAATAATATATTATTAATAGTTGAAAAAGAGAAATCATAATTATTTTCTTTAATTTAATTTATTTTTTATTTCAATTTTAAAAATAAAAAATAATAGCTCATTTTAAATATAAATAATAATAATTAATTTTAACCATAAATAAAAATAATTAAATTTAATATGCAATTGCACGTTCACTATATAAAATTTACAACTAAATGTACACGCAAAACACGTTTGACAAATTTAAAGAAAAAGTAATGGCACTTGTTGTATGCATTATAAGCGTAGAACAAAGACAACAAGACTAGAATGTATTGAAAAATATTTCTATTTCAATCGTCATATTGCGTTGTTGTTGTATGTCGTTCATAAGCATACTTGAGAAAAAGTTATGTATAATAATCTTTTCTCTAGCCTTGTTAAATACTGCTTTTTATAAATATTATAATAAGCGAAATTAAGAAAAGCTTAAAACATACTATTAATATAAGCTTATTCTCAAGTTGTATTGCGGTTTGATTGCTATATGGTATATTGGGAATTTACACAATGACTTTTTTGCATGCAATTCTTATTTGTTGGCGAAAGGGGTAGAGAATCATGAGGGGTAACAAACTATGCACGTTTTTGTTAATTTTCTTTTGCACACATTTGTATTCCTCATTTATTGCTTCATTCTAATTCGGTTTTAGAAAGCAAAAAAAATACTACCGTACTTTTATGAGTTAGTTAGTATCAATGAAGGGTGACCATATCAACTTGTCCATTCCTGATATGTATACATACCTCGAAATTTGGATTAGTAGCATTTCTATCTGTCATGGCCACAATAGCTACGGAAAGGTTTACTCTTAGAGCATATGCTACAGCTAATCCACAAAATACCAAAATGCATTGGACATGACGCACACCAAAACGAGGACCTGCAGAAAAAAAATTCGATAATAATACAAAACGAAAACATTAGTTATATAGTCATAAAACACCAACAACACATTACCTTGTACACCTCCAGCTGCTGCAGAAATTTGTTGATAACCATTCCGTTGAAAAAAACTGCATCCTAATACCATTTTATCAATTATTAGTAGTGAAACAGACAAACAAAAAAAAACTAAATACTTTTAAAATTGGGTTGTTTTTTTAAACAATTAGCACATATTTTTGTTAAATTTTATATATCCTAACATGTACTAATGTTTTCACGCTTGATATTTAAAGTTAAATTATTGATGACGAAGTTGAAAAATCTAACTAAATATACCCCCAACAAATTATCTTGGTTTTCGATGTTGAAAGAAGAATGAAAATAGAAAACAAACTATTCATACTGTGTAGTGGTTAACAAGTGTTTGTACCACAGTACTACAGACATAGTAACATAACATTTTTGCAGTCGTCGTTCACATTTTTTAGTGATAGCAAATCGTTTAACCAAAGACTATGTATTTTAGGAGATAAATTATGCTGCTCATGCTTGTCTAGATATATTTACGAACACACCCCGAAGAGAAAAACTCAAATGAAAACGCAACCAAAAAATTAAGAATACGGGTGGAGTATCTAAAAGAATAATAGAAGAAGTCTGGTTTAACTTTGGACCATTACAAAATACAAATGAAAGTAGCAACAACACTATAAAATTTTGCGCCATTTCATTCATCTTGTAAGTAAACTAATGCCAAACAACAAACATATCCAAAACCGTTCCCGTAATAAATGATAAATGACAGCGCTCATGAGAGAACATTTGTGAGATACACTTATTAAGAAAAGTTACACAGATTTTTCTTCAGATACATTCAATAAGTTCTCAAATAATCAGCTGATGTAATAATAAACAAAAACATCTGTCATGTTTGTGAAAATAAATGGAAAATTTTAGTTTTTAAGATAGAACTTATGTGAGAGGATTTCGTTTTTATTTTACCCAAAAACTACGATAACTCAACTAATACGTGTAAATTTTACAATAAAGATTTAGATACAAATAAGTTGGGTTTCTATTTTGAATATATATTTAGATACAAATGAGTTAGGTTTCTATATGTTCTGTAGTTTGTACTTAGCAGAACAACAACAAAATGTATCAACAATTTAACAGATGTTTTTCTTTGTTTTGTTATTTCTCTTTCTTTTTTGTTTTCGTTAAATTTTCTTTGTTTATAAACATTAATATGGTAACGCCAAATGACTGTTGTCCATCTAAACATGCAGTGTTGTGTATTTGTTTGCTTTTAAATTACAGCTATGTTTAATAAGAT
The DNA here is from genome assembly GCA_949748255.1 of Eustalomyia histrio. Classification (NCBI taxonomy): domain Eukaryota; kingdom Metazoa; phylum Arthropoda; class Insecta; order Diptera; family Anthomyiidae; genus Eustalomyia; species Eustalomyia histrio. Next base: position 50,761,013 of record OX456527.1, read on the forward strand.
TCAAACTTTAAACGGAAATTTAAAATTTTTTGCATCTATAAGTTTTTACAAAAAACATGTAAAACGCAACCTTCTTCTACTTTCTATAGGGTGAGTCGCAAGCAATTAAATGTAAATTAATCTAAAGAAGATAATAAGGCGCTGCTGCAGTCCGCGGCCTACACAAAAATTTGGTATAAATGTTCCTCTTCCATAGTATACATCAGCAAAGATGGGATTTTTGTAAATTCCTACGTGGGGGGGGGGGGGGGGGGGGGTAAAAAGTCGCCACCTATGGCTGGAAATCTGAAATTTTAAATACATGTTTGCTAGAGTTCATACGGGATGAATCAAAAAGGGGCCTGCACAAACCTTTTGGCCGGAAGCCTGAAATTTTATACACTTGTATTATAGAGTTTTAAATTGCTAGGAAAAAGGGACAACTTTTTGCCCTTGACTTCCTGCTTAAGCTCATATTGATTTGAAACCAAAAATTGAAAATACATTGACTCTAAAATTGTTCCCCTTGGGTGTGATATTTTTTGAATCATTTGCATCTGGCGACTCTGACAATCACGGACTTTAGCCCAGCAAGATTTGTTGCTACGCTAGCAGCTTATATGAAAAAATTATTTTTCACGATAATCACCAATTAATTAGTCAATTTAAGTAATTAGTTCCATGTATGAAATTACAGGGTACTCCACGCAGTAGAAAAATATTTGTTTTTCTTTAAAAACAATAAAAAAATTGTCTACTTTTAATTCCATAACCATTTATGCCTGCTAACATATGTTAAGAATTTCACATCTGTATGAAGTTAATAATGGTTAGTGCTAAGCTTCGTTTATTTTTTTGAAAAGTTACTAACCCTTTGTTAATAAATAATTTTTTAAAACTTAAACTCGATTGAAGTTTAAATTGGATAGTGATACATCAGGCATAAGAGGTTAGGAAATTTAAATGGAAATTATTTATAAAGTTATTTAGCTTGATGTTTACGCTGCAACACAGTTTAAAAGTTAAACTGTTTCCGAAGGATCCATTTTTATAAAACACCCACAGGGTGAATGATATTTTACAAACGAAGTGTAATATAACGGGGAACGATTTTTTTATTGGAGTTTTTATATTATATTACCACGCTAATCGTATTATCAAGAATGTACAGGGTGGCGCAAAAATAACCTTCCGATGTTTTTTGGCTGTAATTTAAAAAAAAAATGAAAAACTTTGATTCTTCTTATGGATTATTTTTATTTGGTCTTTTAATTTTTTTTAAATCAAGTCGGGAATATGATGTCATGTAAATGGCCGCCGCCACAGTTGATTGTCATTTGAGCCCTTTTTATGGCATTTTCCATCACTTTGGCCAAAACTTCCGGCGATAGGTCCTCACATTCTTGACGGATATTGTCTTTAAGAGCTGCAAGAGTCTGAGGCTTGTTGACATAAACCCGCGACTTCAAATAGCCACACAAAAAGAAGTCTGGAGCGGTCAAATCAGGCGATATTGCTGGCCAGTGCAAATCGCCAAAACGGGAGATTAGGCGCCCGGGAAATGCATCCTTCAGCATATCGGTTGTGGCACGTGCAGTGTGTGGCGTTGCACCGTCCTGTTGGAACCACATGTTTTCCAATCCCAATTCATCAAGTTGCAGCAAAAAGAACTCGTTGATCATTGCTCTGTAGCGCTCACCATTCACAGTAACCGTTTGGCCCGCGACGTCTTCGAAGAAAAAAGGTCCGATGACTCCTCCAGCGAAAACAGCACACCATACAGTGACTTTGAGCGGGTGTAATGGCTCTTCGTGGGTTGAACGCGGATTTTCAGTGCCCCAGAAGCGTAAATTTTGCTTATTTACGTACCCGCTAAGATGGAAATTGGCCTCATCACTCATGATTATTTTTGATGAAAAATCATCTTCATTATTGCTCAAATAAATAGTCACCAATATTCCGCGTTCGGGAGCAGTGTAGAGTAACATTGTTTATTAGTGTGTATTTCGCATGTGTTTACTACACAATTGTCAAAACAGAACTGACATTAGGGGCCAATCGCAAAATTTATAGCATTTTCTGATAGGAGGATTACTTTTGCGCCACCTTGTACTACAGATGTAATAGTTCACAACATACATATAAGCTGCTTATTTAAACTTTACATATTCATTGCAATTTATGGAATTGTGTCAATAATAAAAAAGTATTCAAACTAGCAAGTCACATTTAGGCTTTGAGTTCAACTTTCCATACAACGAACTATTTTTAAATATTTGCTATACTAAACCTAAATAGATTTAAATTTTATTTATTTTTAGCTACATTCATGATATAATTACAAATTTATGCTAATATCCTTACCTAGCAATAGCAATGAAGGCTATCGGCTCGTTGTTGCGTAAACCGACCAAAGTTGCTGGTGGGAATCGAACCCACGACCCCCGCACTGATATGCTAGCATGTTACTAATTAGCCTACCTGGGCGCTTTAAATATATTTGAAATTCTCTAAACATTTACTAAATATACGCATAGACCCAGAAAAAATAAATGGAAGTGATTCTTAAGGAATCAATTTTTCATTGATTCCAAAGTGTTGTTTAGTAGTGATTTTTCTCTTTCAAAGCAGTTCTTTTTCACAACTTCAAAAATGTGATTTTAAATAAAATTAACACTTTTCAAATCTATGACGGGTAACTTATTTTAAAAACAACCTTGCTTGTTTTTAAAACAAGTTACCCGTCATAGATTTGAAAAGTGTTAATTTTATTCATTAACCACGGATATTTACACATAAATTTCACATTTTTACCTATAGTTAAGTACTAAACTTTAGTTATTTTGAAACATGTTATCAGGTTTAAATGAATTGAATCAATTTATTTTAAATTCTTATAATCGTAGTTATCAATAGCAAATGTAAAAAATTTATTATAGTAAAAATTGCAAGAATTGCCAAAAAAAGTAGTTCCCGATTACGTAATGGCCCGTCATAGTATATCCAACAGTTAAACTCACAACAGCAACAACAAATATGTCAGCTGAATTTCCAGATGGAAGCTACCGAGACATTGTGAAAATGAGGCTAAGGCCCGATTACTGATGTCATTTTAAAATTTAAATATAAAATTTATTTGGGAACATCAAAAGATCTTATTTTTAACTAAACCCTAACAATTGCTTTAGATGCATTGAAAATGTATCATAATAGAAAACTTCCACCCTATGAGACTCCCATGTAAAAATCATTAGTTCCGATTCAAATTTTGACAACACCGGAATAAAAATCACTGCTTCTATTTCCCTTCTTTTGCTACTTTTTTTTCGTTAGGGAGTTAAAATAAAAAACTCTTTTTATTGTCTTTTTTCATATTGAATGATTTATTTTTAAAATATATATTGGCACCGTTTGTTTTTTTTTTTTTTTTTTTGTGTAAAAATACTTTTTTCAATCAAATGTTGCAATTCTTTCTAAATTGTATTAACTTTTTCTTAATTTACTTAATTATTAAGGCACATTATAATATTGCAATTACACAGTCCTACATGGTCCAGTTATACATAGAAAAGAAAATATATAGAATTATATAGATTTTTTATGCTGAATACGAATACGGTCCCAAAAATTAACTTCGATTTTTTAAGCTGACATTTTTAAGTTTGAGCGTAAACATTATTTATTTAATATTTTTATTTTTACAATGATGTTTTGGTTTTTTTGATCTTTTTGATTTATATTCTGCTTTAAATTAAAGATCCTTTCTTTGAAAAAATTACAATTATTTATTTTCACCATTATCGATTAGTACAAAATATATGCCAGCTTAAACTGATCGTAAATAAGATTATAAGTCTAACTATATTGTACTTATTTGATTTAAAGGCTGTAGTTTTTCTGAATTCTGGGTTATTCGTAATCGAAATTAGTTTTGTATTTCTGAAAAGAAAACACTTATGTTGTTGTTGTTCGGTCCTTATTAAAAAAAAATATTCGAACGAATTCACTCGATCAAGACATCCATAATTCGACTTCTGTTTCGAATTCTGCGTCAAAAAATCTTTAAAGTTCAGGCTTTTCTTTTCCTCTAGGTTATTACTTGCAGATCGTGATATTATTTTTTTTATAATTAATTTTAAACTAAAATTTAATAATTTACTTAAAATGAATTATATTTACAAATTATATAATAATTAAAGTACAAAACGCAATAAAATTTATTTCCTCAAATTTATTGACAGTTTAAACATTTTGTCCCCTTTTCTTGTTTAATCAATAAGTACTGTAAAGTACACATTTCGAAAGAAATTTAATAAATTATGAGAAATTACATCAGTTAAAACTAATGGAAGCTCAGTTTATGATTTGAGTTTAATTAATTTTGGCTTTTTTTATTTAATAGTTTAATATTAAGGCTGTGTGCAGATTGGCTAAATTGAAGCTTAACTAAAGTATGTCTATCAAAAAAATTAGCCAAGAGTGTGCGAAGTAAAACCTTGACATTATATGTAGTTCGCCCTACAAATTTTTTCAAACTCTATTATGAACAAAAAGTTCTTAATAATTTCAAATAAAACACAAATTATAAACAATGGGCAGGTTTAGCTAAGAAATTCGCTGCAGCTACTAATGAGTTGTAGCGCTCTATGATTAACTAAATCTGGTAATCTGCTGCCAAAATAAGGAAGCACAACCAACATGTTGTGCCACTCAAACCGTTCACTAGATTTTTCTGTACCAGTAGGCAATTCCTGTAACTTTCGAATCGAGAAAGTTTTCGCATGAAACGCATGGATTGAAACAAAAATGATATGAATTGACACAAAATGTCATATTTCTCACACGATCGTTTCTATAACGTAAGGTTTTTTTCCACCATTATTGGAAAAATGTGAGAAAAAGTGTTTCTGTAAACATTCAAGGCGAAAAGTTTTTCATTTCAACTGTCAAATTTACTCACAATTTTAAAAGGTGCGAATTTTCTTATTTTAGTTGAGTTTGCCATTATCGTTCATGTTGGTGTGAAAAAACTACATTCTTATTAAAAATAAAAATGTTTAAGGTCAGGTCTCCGATTGAGTCCATGGGTTTTAATTTTTTTGGGGAAGATGTATATATCAGCAATTATTTCGAAGCAAAGTTCAAAAATGGCTATCTTCGTCATTGATTGTCAATGTACATCAACAAAAAGATAGTTTGAAAATTAATTAATATAATTAGTTTGAAAATCTTTTAGATATTTTTATTTGTTAACCCATTAATCTTTTGGAGTTCTTAAATGTTTTTTCACAAAAATGAAATATTTACCTTATACTAAATACATCCTAAAGTCTTGAATTTTCCCCTTACAAAATCCCTTTTTAAAAACTAAACAGGAAATTAAAATTCCTACAGCGGACTGCAATGGGTTAAAAAAAAAGTCAAAAGATGTTTTTATTATCTTTGCTATGATGTACATATTGTTCCATTCCGATCATAATTGACGAAGATATAGGCAAGTCGATTTTTTAACTTTGCACCGAAGTGACTCCCGGCAAGGGTCTTTTCGCGCACATTTTTTCCAAAATGTAATATCTGGGAGCGTTGGGAGACGAATCGGGTAGGTGCCACTAAAATATACTTGTTTCAAAGAATGATGACTTACTTGATATAGAACAATTAAGTAAATTGTTTAAATGAACTAGTCATCACGTAAAATATATATAAACAAAAACATTAAAATAATTGTTTAATAAAATAGATAGTTAGAAGGTAAGTAAGACAGAAAAGGTATTTATATTAAAAATTGTTTAATTTATTTATTTTTTCAGAAAACGGAACGAATTTCCAAGGAGCAGAAAGCGAAATTTGTGGACCACATGAGCTCTAATTTGGAATTTGCCAGAGGGCGATAAATTCTTAGTAAATTTCGACGGTATAACATTTCAGCAGTTATCAATGCAACACCATACATTTTTTTAAATCTTTTATTTTAATTATATAACTTTTTTTTATTTAAAAAAATATATTTTTTTTCGCAGTTGATGTTCGCGGTTTTTTATTTGTTTATATTTTTTTACTAATAATTGACAGATGCCTTGGAATATTCCAACAAAAACGTAATATATACGTAAACCGTGTTGCCTCTTTTCGCATTGAAATGCAGAAACACTTTTTATTCACAAATCGAGAAACAGTGGAATTTTTCGTTTCACACTTTTCGATGCGAAAACTTCTCGCAAAAAGTTACAGGAACTGCCTACAGATTAGTAACAGTTGAGTATCTGATATACTTGACTAATTTCAATTTCATTTTTTTACATATCTAAAATAAGAATTTTCGATTTTCAAAAACTAAAAACACAATAAGTTTAGAATTTCAAATGATTTAGTCCAGAAGACATGTCTACTAAATTGCGTTATCAATTTTGTTTATGAAAAATGTTTTAGTTTAGTTTCGATTTAGCCAGTTCTGGCATACACACACTAAATGTTTTTTTATATTTCAAAATCATAAAATAACTTGTTAAATTTTTCATGTTATATGCGTTTCAATGCAAATGCAAAAATTATTTGCATTTTTATTTATAATTTTGTGTTTTAAATTCTTTTTATAACTATATAATACTTATTTCTAATGTAATTTTTTATTGTTATTTTTTTTTTAAATTAAACTTATTTTTTAAGAGGTCTTCAGTACGCTTATATGTACTGTGAGCGTCAAAAGAAACCGTACGCGTTAGTCTTCTACGTTTTCATTTTTATTATCACATAATTCAACATTTAATGTTTTTTTGAAAATATATTTTCTCTTTTTTCATTTTATATAAAAACAGCAATAACAAAAATCTTGCAATAACAAAATCATACAAAAAAAAAAAACTAATTATTTACAGTGTCAAAAGAAAAGGTTGAGGTTGGTTGACTGAGGAGGAGTATAATAAAGCAGCTGTTCCCTATAGTAACAGTGAGCTTGGGAGCATTGCCCAATTTGATCCAAGCCCAATTTTTCGACACTGGGCGGAAGTGAAGTACTCATAGTGCTCTCTATGACAACAAAATTACCTACCATGACTTAAATTTTTGTATCTTGAAATTAAAAATGGGTTTTTATACCAAAAGTATTAAATTTGCTCTCGTCGCTAATGAATCACAATGTTCTAGAATGCATTGAAATTACTTTTTAGCAAAAGTACAACGCATCGTCTTTCTATTCTATTTAGTTTTTTTGGGCATTGCAGATTTTGAAAATTTTATAAACTTTTTATTTCAATCTTCTCTCAAATCAAATCAAATTAACCAATTTCACGAAATGAAAGCAATATTTGGAATATTTTAACACAAGTTGACGGACATTCAGGAAGGCTTATTTACCCATTCCCAAAATAAAGTTTTGATATCAAGTCAATTAATAATTATGAATATTATCTAGAATGTGATAATAAAATAAATCATCGAAAATAACGAAATTTTTTTACTGTTAAAATTATTATTAATTAATGCTCAATGTGTGCAGTTTCTTTTGACGCTAAAAAATTAACAGTTTTTGTTGTAAGATTTTTGTTATTGTAATATTGTTGTTGTTTTCTTTTATATAAATTAAGAGAGGATAAACTAAATAATTAAAAAAAAAATAAAATCTTAAATAAAGTATAATTGCAAAAGTGAGCAATGTAACTGTAAAAATAATAAGCCAATATGTACAGTTTCTTTTGACGTTCACAGTATGTTATATGTGGATGTTTGTTGTGTTGTGGTTGTTTTTTGTTCCACGGTCACCTTAGGGGTTATTGACTACCATTCGTTTCATTGAATGGCTTTTTAACATCACCATTTGAAATTAGGGCAGGAGTTTCCGGATCATTTATACTTAAGCGCTTTGCTAGAGCATCTTCTGGTGAATTCCAACTTTGAACATCGGTTTTACCGAGTATTACAAACAATAGATTACCAAAGAAATAGAAGCCAGAGGCAATAAAGAATACCGTACGCCATTCCATAACATTGGTCTGGAAAGAGAGTAAGAAAAATTATTAAAATTTCTGCTAACAAAACTGCAAGGAACAGTTTATATATAAAAATAAAACAATTTAGATTCTAAGAATCTTTGTTCTTCTTAATCATATGAATTTTTTGACAATATTTTAGGTACCGGACTTTTCATATAGATTCTAATGAATTTTAATCTCAGGTATGCAGAAATATTTTTTGGCAACTTTAAAAATTCTGAGAGATAATTTACATTATGCTTACATCCATGTATATGATCTTAATTTAAATACAAAAATTTTAAAATTTCGGTACTCCGTACTAACAAAGTTTAAATGTGAGCCTATCAAAAGAAAATGGGGATACCTCTAGGAGATTTTACATGGAAAATACGACCATAAAATGTTCGAATTCCAACTTTAAATATTTTTGAAGAATCTGATTCCTAGATATCCGAGTCGATCTTGTGTATTTTTTCGTACTCACAAACAGTGTACAGTGTACCAAATGCTATATTTTCCGATACGTGTACTTCACATGACGAGCCGTAACTGAATTTACCCAAAATACCAAACCTATTTTCACTTATTCAAGTTTCCTAATGGTAGCCTTTTTGGTTCTCCATAAAATTGAAAAGAAATATTTTCCGGAAATTTCTTACATAAATTTTAAAATATATAAATTCCACTTACACCATCTCGAATCACCAAGCCAACAGCTAAAGGCGCCATAGCACTCATCACATTAGCAGCACCATTCGTTATACCCATTAAAGTACCAGCATAATTGGGTGACAAATCAATATGATTTACTTGGAAACCCAAATAGGTAGCAGCACTAATGCCCACCGTTAAGGTGAGCAAAATCACAGCCAATGTAGAATGCTCCTTGGTAACATAACCCAAAGCAGCCAACGAAATCATAGGTATCCAATGACCAATTGAATTGAAGAATTTTCGACTGAACGATAAAGAAACATTTTCTTTTTTCGCCAACAATTTGGAGAGATAGATAAAGAAAAAGGAGAGTATACACATCACAGCATAGGGTAAGGATGACAATAAGGCACTATTTTTTATATCTACTCCTAAGATATTTTTCATATAGCTGGGGATTTGAGTCAACAAAGTCCAAAAGCCCCACATATGCGTACAATGCACAATGATCAAAGAAATAAAGGGTAGTGATGTAAAGATTTTACCCCAGGGTGTAGGACCATTTGCTTTTGGTGTATTATGCACTTGTCCCAAAGAATTTTCAATCATTTTCTTTTCCTCCGGTGAGATACTTCTATGTTCTGCGGGTGTACTAGCCGCGAATAAAAACCAAAATATGGCCCAAACAAAACCCATAGCACCGGATATATAGAAGATACCAGGCCAGCCAGCCGAGGAATCAGCTATATAACCACTAATGGCCAAAATGACCACCGTACCAAATTGTGAGCCCGAATAACAGAAAGTACCCAAGGCACCCCTTTCTTCAACGGGAGCCCATTTGGCTAACATAGCATGGGTTGCAGGATGAACAGCGCCTTGCAAAAGACCCTGAATAACACGTACTGCAAATAGTAGTTGCCAACCACCAATACGAGCAGCCAAAGGAGTTAACAAAGTCAGTAATGCACAAAATGTAACACCAATCAGTAATATTATTTTAGCACCATATTTCTGAGCTATATGACCACCAGGAATCTGTGTAATGATATAACCCCAAAAGAAACTACTTAATAAGTAGGATTTGGTACTTTCATCCCAATCGAATTCCTAAAAGAAAAAAGAAATTTAGAAAATTTTCTCACAACAACATTCCAGGAGAAAATTTCTCAGTACTTACCTCATAATTACTTTGAGTAGCAGATTTATCTGTCATCGCCACAATGGCCACACTCAAATTTACTCTCAGCGCATAGGATAGAGAGAGACAGCAAAAACACAGAAAACATTGTATATGGCGGGTGCCAATAATTGGACCTACAAGAAGAATAAAACAAAGATGTTAATAAATATAATTAAATAGTAAATATTATTTTATTTTATTTTAAAGTGTTATCAGTAGACATGTAATGAAATCACAAACACTTTAGAAAAAGGTTTATTAAAAATTAGAGATAACATTGAAGTAGTACACAGAGAGAATTGCACGAGTTATAATACAATTTGCCAATAAACTTATTACATTTTTTCACAAAATTAATACAATATTTCTTAAATTTAAAAAAATAAAAACTTTATAATTTTTATTAAGCACAAGTAAATAAAAAAAATTATAAACAACCACATTAATTTAATGAAAGTTTTAAATGCACGAGTTTTAATGCAAAAGTCATTAATTTTTTACAGTTAATTCTCTCAGTGTAGTTACTACGACTTTATCATATTAGTTTTGTTAAAAACGTCTTCAAGTGGAGTTCAATTGTTCTCCATAGCTTATTGTGTCTAGCTTATCAGTTTAGATTGGACGTTATTCGAAACTATTTTGCACCATTATGATATTGCTATTTAAGAATCGTTGTACCTCATACGGTAAAGCCCGCTTAATACGAACACCGACGGGTCAAAAAAAATGATTTCATTAAAAACAAGGTTCGTATTAATCAAGGTTAAATTTCTTTAATAAATTTTAATGATCCACAGAATAGTTTAATTTTCTAAAAACAATTTAAAAAATTGTGCAAATTCTTTCATTGGATTTCTAAAATAAACTATTCGTGATAAATTTGTCCAATTACAAAAAGATTTGTCCAAATACAAAAAAAAAAAATAAAATACCGAAGTAAATTGTAAAAATTTTTCAGGAGTTCGTATTAGCAACAGAACCTTATAACCTAGGGTTCGTTTAAAGAGCGTTCGTATTACCAAATGTTTTTAAATGGAAATTATTTCCATTTAGAATTTACATATCGATTTGTGTGGGAAAACCCCCTACAAGGAGACTCTGCCAAGTAAGAATTTCGATTGTGCTAAAATTTGGAAATTTTATAGAGGAGACTTAGTTTATAAACTCCATTTTTTCTTTTCGCCCAAATTTCATATTTAAGGGGAAAAAAAGAAAATACAAAAATGTTAGAAATTTTGAAATACCTTTCTCTTGATACCAATCTAAATATGCCATATCCATTTGTGAGGTACAAAATCTTGTGGCAAATTTTGAACCACATAAATTATAATATTTTATTTGGGTTGGTTAATACCCCTCATCGCTTTACATCTGCCTGGAAAAGGGTTTCTTTTCATTTTTGCAACAATATTAAAATACGTAAGATTGAAATCTGCTCAGAAAAAGAAACTACACTGAGAAGAAAAACTGCAAAGAAAAAGAAAGCTACAAGAAGAAATAAAACAAAAAAGAGAAATAAACTATAAGGAGAATGAAACTACAAAGAGAATGGAACTAAGAAGATACAGCAAAACTACATAGTGGAAGTAAAACTACAAAAGCAATTTATGTATCGCGTGCGTGAGGTAAAAAGGGCAAACGCAATCGAGAACATTCTTTTCCGTTTGGTGGCGGTGTGCTCAGCAGGCAAGTGTGTTAAGAAAGACGTGGTGACAGACCGATGCAACGTGGTGGTAAGATATTTTCTTAGAGTAGGGTGTAGTTTTAAGGTTATTTGGTAACACCAAGACAACAGATTATTATTCTGATTTTACAACCAGATAGCATATGGTCCAGGCAAAATCCGGTTTACACCGGTCAGAGCCGACGGTATTAGATCCCCGTCTTAGAAAGTACTGACGCAGGGCCTTGTTAAAAATTCTGATTTACAATCAGACACCCTAGCAGTGCATGTATTGGGTAACATATGGGAAAGTCGAGGCAGAGATAATCAGGAGGAGCAGGAGGTAGAGATAATCAGGCGACGCAGGTCACTAGTGGTAGCTGGTCAAGTCACACGAAGGATCAGCGTTACTATAGCACAAGGCGGTTACTTTAGTGAAATTGTACATTTTAATAAAATTGAAGTAAGATTCGCGAAACAAATCCAGACGAAAGGTGTTTTTATTGGTTCCTAACTATTAATTTTAATGCGTTAAACCTTGGAAAAGCTGAGTCAGCCCAGCTTCACCAATAGGCGTGATAGTCAACTAGCTTTTGGGTCCGAAATTTTAATGTGTTTAAAAAGACTTGTTTAAATAATTGCCAAAAATAACTTAGAAATTTTTAATTTCTTGATGTTAGGTATATTTATGAGAAAATCGGGTATTTGGTTCATATGTGTTCGTTATGGTGTAGTAGTTAGCGAGTTGGACTGTTACACAGAAGGTTGCGGTTTGCTATCCAGCGACTGCAATATCAATTCAGAAAAATAATACGTATGAGTTTATCTATCCTTTGGAGTTACCATAGCACTTAACCCCGACTGAAGTAAAATTAAAAATTCCCATGAACAAGTTCGCCAACTCTGTAGAATATGACGAGCAACATCTGCCCTTGAATTAAACATCTCTCGCAATTACTAAAAGAGAAGATCAACAAGAGAAACTATTTTGGTTTTAGGGCGTAATGTGTTCCTATTGGTTTCTTTATCCGAATGTTTTTTTATATTTAAACTAACGAGTGGAATTACACTTTTAGTTGGCTAAATTCCCCAGTTCAGCAACTTTTGTTTATCTCGACCTAAACGATCTTTGGCAATTACAGTCTTGAAGCCACTTCGCTTTCAACACCTTTTTCTCCCACCTATTACCTTTCCAAAAAAGCACCACATTAATTATTTTGAAGAATATCCTGATTGTTGTTTCTGTTTTTTAAAAAATAAATGAAATGGCTCCAAAGATGGACCCTTCTCATGTTGCATTATTATGTTTTTGAATATTATATACCAAATATAAAACAAATACTTTTAAATTTAAATTTGTCAGCTAAAGTCGCACTAAGGATCACACAAAACAGACCGATTTCAGAAAAAACAGACTTCGTCGTTTTGCCTATATGAGCCAGTGTATTTCATTAAAATATCTTAATATTTGTAACCTTATATGAGCACTAGGTCCAAACATGGAACGGTTCTAAATGAAATTAATACTCTTCTATCTTGGACCGAAAAAAAATGTATTAACAGACATATTTTTTAAATCGAATCATAAAGTGATTTTAAGTCCTTTGGTATGGTGGTAAATGACGAAGGGCTTCAAATATGGCAACACCTTAATTGCGCGAGATGATAATTCTTAAACAAGTTTTTGCTCGCCATCTGATGAAGAGTTGGGGGAATTGTTAAAGTTTTTTAGTTCATATTGATTTACTTCGATGGGTTTAAGTGCTATCGGAACACCGAAAGAGATAAAAACTCATACAGATTATTTTCTAAACTGATGTTGCCGTCGCTGGGGATCGATTTTGCATCCACATAACTACTCAAGGCTAAAATATACAAATCACTGGCTAATTTTTTTTTCATCGTGTGCAAACCACGATCGTGAAATAATATGCTGTTTATTTAGGATTTCAAAGTAAAAAAAATTTGCTATTGTCTTATGAATGGACACAATGCGGTAAAATAATCTCAATGTGATTGTGATTGTTTGCAGCATCCGTAAGTGAAGATGACGAAGCTTTTTTCGTAAATTTATTATTATTTATATTTGCTATAAAGAGATAAAAAATTAAGGAAAAATAATTTCTAAAAATACAATTTTTGAGCCACGTTAAAAAAAATTTGTCATATGATTATATTGCGTAAAAAAGGCAACAAAATTATCACATTTCTTGTAGGTCAATGTGAAGGTAAAAAAATTTTTATCTTATTTCTTTTTTTTTATAAAAAGATTATGTTTGGTTTTTAAATCATTAATTGTTTTTAATATAGAGGATATTTAAAAATAACATAAAATTTTTAAAACCTGCCAAAATTGTGTTTAAAATTAACTAAAATTCTACAATACGAACCTTTCAGAATTTAATTGTGTTAATATATACATATATAATTGTTTTCATCGCTAATAAAAAATGTTTGCAAAAAGATTAGTAAGATATATTTGTATTAAACTTGAATGATTATGAAATTATTTTTAATACCTGTCAAATTAACACAAAGAATTATATTTTTTACTAATCCGATTTTCTAATTATAACCTTTTTTCATACATTTTACTTTCAAAATATATATAATTAAGTGAAAAATATTTTTTAATTCATATCTTCCAGATGATTAATTTCATTAAAAAAATCAAAGGTCCATTGAACTTTTGATGTTAAATTTCAACTTTTTACAAATTGATTGCAACTTTTTAAATGCATATGGATTTTCCATTCAAAAACATGTGAATTATATATTTTTTAATACATTAAGAATAAAACTTCCATGAAACATCCAGTGCTGTTAAAAAAGTTGAAAGCAAAAGAAAAAAAAAACTGCTTCGATATTAATGCACGAGTTTATCGCGTGAGTTTAAAATTTTAAAAGTTGTATGTAGTTGAAACTCTTATTTAATACATGCATTAAAAATATGTATGTGAAATGATCACCCATTTAAACAAATTGAAATGTGTCTCTTTTAAATTTACTCTCAATTTCTTAACAAAATCTCTATTAAAGAAAACATTGATCGAGCACGATCATTTGGTAACCAAACGTGTGCACTGCACGACATACTACCACTTTATAATGAAATAAAGCAAGAACGCAAAAAAGCATGTGATACATAGAGTTGCCGAATAGTCGAATTTGAGACCAGTACGAAGATTTAGTACACTATTCGAAGATTAAGTATACTCTGTTGCCTTTTGTTAAATTAAAAAATCATACAATAAATTTTTTCAAGAAAAATTTTGATTTTCTGATACATTTTGAATAGAGAATTCGAAAACGGTTAACCGGTTTTTTAATTAAAAAAAAACCGTCTGCTTTCGGTTTTTCCTAAATTCAAATAAACCGAAAACCGGGGTATTGATGTCGGTCAACCGGTTTTTTATTTAAATATATATTTTGCGTAGCCATTTGGAACAAGACATTCGCTTACTTAAATCAAAAAAAAAATTGACATTGATATCAGTTTTAATAGTTATTAATTAATAGTTGATAGCTAAGTCTTTTAAAGTTGTTAACAGTTTTTTCAGCATTCAAGCGAAATTATTTCATATAAAAACTTTTGAAAAAAATAAAATGCTTTATAAAATTAGTTAAGACCTGAACTTGGCGGCATCTCGTAAAAAGTATAATTTTGTCGAGCTACATAATTTGATAAATGTAGCTACAAAATAATGCAAAATTTAAGGATTAACTGACAAATGCCAACTTCTGATTTGGAGTGTTATATTCGATGAAAAAACACAAACCTTTCTAAATATAATATGGAATTTTCTCAGAATGATGAGAAAATCATGAAAGTTTCTTCAATGCCAGAAATACTGCAACGGGGAACAGTGTGCTTTTAATATTTGTGACATAAAGATGATAAAAATTTGACATTAAATGTATACAATTTACATGAGTCAAGCTTTAAAAGTGGCGGAAACAATTTAATTCATTTTTTGTTAATCCATATAAAAATCTTTGGCGAAATATTTTTATTCCATAACTTTGCCAGTCCCCAAATATTTTATATATATATATATATATTTCAATTATGAAAAATTGATTCTCTGAAGTGACACTTATAGAATGTTTAGTGTATATTTTTATTTCCCAGAATTTACTACGAGGGCGGATCAATAAGTCCGTGATTTTTCGAATTTTCCTCGTAGTTATATGAAATGCAATACTGCTAACATCAACTACCACCTGTAAATAGACTACTGTTAAATTTTGAGCAAGTTCTGTTATTTACTTTGCGTTTAACAGCTATTCAAAACATCCAACCTCGTGCATTTTTTTTTTTTTAATGGAAGAAAGTGAATTTCGAGTGCTCGTTAAATCGATTTCAATCGTAAAAAAGTGGTTTACTGACTTTCGATGTGGCCTTACAAGCACGGAAGATGCCATACGTTCTGGACGCCCAGTTAAGGTCTCTACATCAATACAATTTAATGAATTTTTTAACAATAATTTTATGTTTTGTGTGATGTCACCCTTTAATAATAAATATTGTAAAATAATAAAAATTTATCTCATATTAAATATATTAATATATTATGAATGAAATTAAAATGCGGCTGAGCTAATTTTGTTGTGTTTGTCTGTAGGTAATACAGTACAGAGTATCAATTGTAAATCTTTAAAATACCTACTATTTTTAGATATTTCTGACAGCGGATCTGTCGCTAGTGAATGTTCCGATTTCGCTGATCCTCGGAGGTATGTTGGAGGAAAGAAATGTTTAAAATTTGCAAAAATTATTTTCTTTTGCGCAAAACTAAAAAAACGTCGACACCTATATTGCTAATGTAGTGAACCCAGAGTTGCCACCTATATAAAATATTTTAAATATATGATTAGAAGATAACAGGATGTCTTCTTCTTAGACTTCTAATCGCGTATTATTTAAGATTTCAACCAAAAACTGCAAATATGATTGTAAGAAATATTTCAAAAACTTCAGAAATCCAGTCTCAATTCTAATAAAAAGACTGTCAAACCATCCAGCATAATAAAAGACCTCCGGCATGTCACAAGTAAAGGATTGTGAAATCTCATGTCTGTAACATTTTATAAAACACAAAGTATACTTTATAATATGTTGTAGTTAAGATTTAACAAATAAGGATTTCAAACTTCTCTTAAAAATTCCATAGAGACATTTGAATGATTATTATTAGTTGCGATATGACATTACACGAAAATTAAAGAAGTTCTTCTTTGGATGTAGATCTTTTAAAACTAATTAATGATGTCTAAAATCCTTTATCAAACTAATTGTTGTTCTGATAGAGTTATCAAGTTAAAAAAATAATATCTTTAGATATTTGTTGCCTTCTTAGGTTAAACTTCGTTCCAGGTAAATATTCAGAATTAGAGAGATTCAGCATTGGGTGGCAAAAAGAGGCATTGATAAAGCTGGACAATTTTAAATTACATAATTGTCTTCGAGAATGGACAAGTCTTTTAAGACACTCCTATTGTGATCTCCTAAGGTATTATCAGATTAATATGCTATGTCCTACATGTGACTGTCGTTAAGCTCTTTTAAAGATCACAACTTTATATTCAAAACAAAACTAAAATAAATAAAATTTTTTGTGTCTATATTTTGTAATATTGAAAAATTTTAATTTTTTTTAACAATTTTTTGAGTAAAAAAATTTTCTTGAAACTTGCAACAAAAACACAAGCGGAATGCAGCCACAACGAGTTTAAAACTACACTACTGCGATGAGCTAATTATGTTTATCGAGATGTTTTTCAATTAAAATGTACCAGTTATCATTCTGGTCGATTGGTACAGCCACACCCAGGAAACAAATTCATACTGGCAACCAAATTTGTTGTCAATCGTAAGGTTAGGTTGATAAAACCTAATTTTCCAGTTATAATTACCGAATTTTTGGCGAATAACTGTTGGCTCAACTAATCTTTTATTGGCGCACCTGAAAAATTCGATTTCAATCGCACAATGTTCCAATACAGAACAGACAATTTTAAAGTCACATGGTAACCCTAATGTTATTGACGGGTATAAAGATTATTTGTTGTTGCCATTTACTCTTTGCTTTGTCTGACAATAACCATGTATCAGCCTTGTGGGACGGACGGACATAAACAATAAGACTATTTTTAAACTCATAGTGTGTCAATTCGATATACAACATGTGAACATACATAGTTTACATTTTTTTTACCCCACAAAAATTTGCCCACTTTTTGTGTATAATTTTTTAAATGTATTCTCTCTCAAAGAGTGATCGAAGTCAGAGAAGAAGCCGATAAATGTATACAATCTTCTTCTTTCTCGTGTATAAAGGTGTGCCTCCATAAAAAAAATGTTAATAGTAGTCAGTTAGTTTTACAAGAAAAATCATTTAAACGTCTGATGTCTGTATAAACTGACTATTTGTCTACAAGATTGGCTAACTGACTGTTTTTAAGTCATTTTGACTACTTGGCAGTTTAACTACCTGTTCTACCTGTTTGTTTTTCGCTCTGTTGTAAATCGTGTGCCTCTTATGTTTATGGCTATTCAAGCAATTGTTTAGCTTATTTGCACGTGAGCACTTTTTAGGCAGACATTCGCATATATATATTTTTTTTTGTTACTTGTGTGTGTGTGTGTGTCTCTTAAAAATTGTTTTGTAAATTGTTTTCTATATAACTTCTAAGAATTGACAATGCTGTCTATTTTTAACTGGCAGAATTACTATTTTTTTTTTTTGAAATTTCGCTTTAGGCGCCAATTATGTGTGTTCATATTTATTTTAAATATGGTACTGGACAATGTTATGATTACTTCGCGTTATTTTGGCTCTAAAAGGTGGTGTTGTAAAAAACTTTTAATTATTTTAAAAACTAGAAACTTTGAAAACGGATTTGGGACTACGGGCGATGGCGACAGTAAATAGATTTTAAATGATTGAAGAGGTTATCTGAATCCCAATAGCAGGACTTTATGAAGTAGTCTGTATAAAATTATGATTGCATGCTTTTTAATAATTACTTCTTAAAAAATATTTTTGGGTATATTACACTCACAAAAAAAAAAGTCTGTAATGGCAACTAAAAAATTTTACTGTTATTACGGGAAATTTTGCTAATTTGAGCCCAGCGGTATATTTTGATAATATTAGCTGACGTGTGGTATACTACATTTTAGTAAGACATTTGTAAAGTGGAATTTAAAATCGGTTTGTTAAAATAAGAAAAAAAAAATACTAAATAGTATTAATATTAGTACCATCAAATAAGTAAGCGCTACCAAATTTTAATAAATTGCTGTAACTCAATTATTTTTAGATACATTTGTTACACTTAAAGCTGCTAATTTATTTTGAAATTTTCTTACAAATTCGAATAAACAAATTTAAATTTTTTTTTATCAAACAGCAATTTTTTAAAATATTTTTTCTAAAAATATATAATATAATATAATATAAAAAGTATAAAAATATAATATATATATATATGTATATAAGTCTGTTGTGTAAAGTATCTTCACTTCCGATTCCTATTTTCAACCTATGTAACATTTTACAGCAATTTAAGTTTGCATGCATAAGTTTTAATTATTAGAAATAATATTTCCTTCAATATCAACTTTTTTAAAATTAGTAAATTTTCTTTGCTAATTTTAGCAAATCGGTTTTCAAAAATTTGTAAAATGATTTTCTGAAGTTAGCAACAAAAATTTTTAAATATTCTGTAAAAGCTCTGTAATTTGTAAAATGTAAATAGAAAAAAAATTCACTAAATAATATTTTCTTTTTACTAAAAATCAGTACAAAAATAGTAAAGTGGGATTGAATTTTGTTTACAAATTTTTCTACTGACTTTTTTTTCTGAGTGTAGTAGTTGGAATGAGCGATGTTTCGAGAATACGGCGCGTGGGGTATAAGTTCCTATTTCAGCGTTTCCAAGTTAGTCTTGACCGATCTTAAGACATGTGGCCGAAAAAATTTTCCTATTTCTAATGAACTTTTACCAAAGCCCTGCTCTGTTACTTGTTTTAACAACTTGGCAATACTGAGCAGAACATAGGCAATATATTTATCAAGCTTTCTCTTTTTACGAGTACATTTTTTTTTATGCTAATCTTCTTTTTCAGATATTTTATAACTTTCATCATGCGGCTTAAAGAACAACTACACTTAAAAAAAATTAACTAGAATTTAGAAAAATTAACTTATTTAGAGGAAAAATTGAAATGAAAACGCCGCCAAAGACACTTTTTACCAATATTTAATAAAATTTTCCTTGAAATTAAGAAACAAAGTTTACTTAAAATTTGGTAAAAATTTCTAAATTATAGAAAAATTTTACTACTGAGAAGTAAATTTTCATTAGGAAATAGTAAAATTTCCTCCTAATTAGTTCATTCATCATCTAAAATTGTACCGTTAGTTAGGAAATGTTTCCTTGGTTTTAAGAAAAATTTTATTTTATTTAAGTTCATTAGATAATTTTTTTACTAAAAACTAAGACTTAACTCCCTAAAAATAATAAAATATTTTCTAACAAATAAAATAACACTTCTTATAAGTGAAAATTATCCTTATCCTGCTTCTATGGTAAAGGTAATATATTTTACCATATATTTTAAAGTACTTTACACTCCTCCCACTTTCGGAGGACTTCCGCTTTGTGAGAACACTGCTTTTAACAAGCTTTTTGCTATACAATTTTGTGTTAAAACTAAATTAAATTATACTAAATTCAAGTATATAAAATATAAATTAAATTTCATTAGCAAAAAGGTAAACAAATTAAAAAAAAATGTACTGCAGGATATCCTGCTTGAGAGAACTTAGAAAGGGACGCCTTACGTGACACACGACATTTATAGCTAAGGAACACTGGGGGTTTTTTGTCTTTTTAAATTAACTAATTTAAGGAAATTGTTGCAAATATACAAAATATCACAGTTACATTTCTTGTTGTTATTATGGGATTTTTAGTTTAAACTGTATTTGACATATACAAATTTAATCTTTTTTATTATTAAGTGAAAAAAAAAATCGTTCGATAAATATAAAGTTTAATAAGCGCAACGTCAATTATAGGAAAGGCATTATGCCGTAATGTATAAAATGTGCCTGCGATATTAGTCAACAAACAAATTTATTACATAAAAGCGCAAATTCGAAATTTTTTACCCTTTGCAAATAAAATTTGAAAATATATTTTAAGCTACTTTAAGTTCAATATTTAAGACTGTTAAGTTTAGAGATGGGCACGTGAGATATTTTTGACTCACGCTCACGAACCAAAAATTACGATTATGCACGATAGTTTTTTTTAAATGGTTACTTTAATTTCTTTTATTTAATAATATTTTTCCTGAAAATTAGGAAAACTGGTTTGTTTTTAATGGATTGTTTTTTGGAATAGAATATTGAAAATAATTAAAACGTTTTCCAACAAATAAAAAATCCTATACCAAATTTTATTATTTTTTAAAAATTAGAAAACTTTTACTTGAAATAAAGAATATTTTATTAAAATTTTTAAAATTTATGTGAACTAAGTTGCATGACAATTTTCCTTAGAAATAGTTCATAGGAAAAAATTTATTGATTTTTGTTTTGAATTGTCTGAACTAATTTTTAGAAAGTGGTATACTTAAAAACTGAATTTGGAAATGGCCTTCAAAAATTTAGTTAATTTTACTACTCGCGAACAAAAAATGAACACACATTAAGTTCAAGTACTTTCTCAATTTAAGTTAGACACATTTTTTGAACTAAATGGGAGTAAATTATGTCCTAATTCTTTTTTTTTTTTTTTTTGAACTAAACTTAATTTTATTACATTTGAGTATGTAATTTTCTTAAAACTAGATGTTTTTTCTTAAAATTATTAAATTTTTATTTAATATACTTGTTTTTTCCTAAAATCAAGAAATATAACTTAGATAAAAAATAAGAACTATTTCTGAGTATATAAACTATTTCGTTTTTCCTCAATCTTAGGAATTTTTATTCTTTTTAAGAAAATTTTTCTAAGTTTTAATAAAATTTTACTTAAATTGAGGACAATTTATAAACTATTTTAAAGGAAGTTTTTGATTACATTTTAGTCCATGTCTTTTTTTTTTTTTTTTTGAGTGTACGACAAAATTTCTTGTTTTACTCCCCTGTGGTCAAACTTGGATTGAGATGCTCTATTTTATGGGTGGGTTTTATACAGATTTATTTGTAAGTTTTGGGCGAATTCCCTTGTGATATAAAGAACTTTTTCTAATAAATGTGATTATGTTACAATTAAAACTTTATTGGTTAGAATCTAAATTAATGTAGGTATAATAAATTTCTTATAATAAATTTATAATACCAAAACATAAATATTTTGTTTTTGCATTTTTTTCATTCATTACTGGGCCAACACTGATAGGCTGTTAGTTATCAGTGATTTCAATTATAAAACGTTTGTTTGATTTTGATTGCCTTCGCGATAAGATGATACTCAAATTATGTCCAGTTTAAAATAATATTTGCACTGTTTTTGTTAAAATAAATATAAACGAGAACACAACGATCTAATGTGTTATTTAAAAATCTGTTAAAAAAAAAATAATTCAATTTGATACTCTCGTATTTTATAGTGTTAATGTGCAACTATCAAAAGAATCTCCAACATTATTTTTTTTAAATTTTGTTTCTCTTAAATCACGTGCAATCTTTCTTAAATTCCATTTTTTTAATTTTTTCCTGTTCCTAATACAAAAAAAGAAGTCCTTAAATAAAAGTTCATTAACATTTGTGGCCAAAGATTGTACAGCTATAAAGAATTACGAAAAAGAAACAATAAAAATCTAAGAAATTTATGTTTGTTTAATTTATTATAATTTTTTATGAAGAAAAATATATTTTTGTCCGGCTACAATTCAATTAAAATCAATTTAGTTATTTATATTTCGTTTTATTTTTCATATTTTTTTTTTTTTTTTTTTTGCAATTCATAAGTATTTCAATAAATGATAAAAATAACTTGCAATTTGGTTAATATGCTATTTGATTTTTTCAAAGAAATACTTTTTGTATATTGTTTTTATGTAACAGGTTAATAAACTACCTTGTAATTTTAAGTGCTGTCTATTGCAGTTAACAAGTTTTATATTCGATTTTTGTAAGCCGTATTTAATACTTATTTTTGGTTTATTAATCACGGTTTGTTAAAACAAAAACCTGACCAAGATTTTTCAATGGCAAATAAATTTAAAACCTCAAAGGAAGATTTATTTGACGAATTTTTTTGAGAAATCAGCAACTAAGTAATTTATAAAACCTGCGAAAGTTGTAAAAACCGAGTTCACAATTTACTGATTTTATGTAGAAATTTCTCACGCAAAAAAAAAAAAAAGTCATGCTGGTAACATAATTTCCTGGTTGTTAGAGGCGTTCAATTTTGTATGACCATCTTTCCAACTGCTTTGTAAAGTTCACGAAAGGGATAATTTGGTTTCTTTTTTGCGGGGTAATAGTATATAATATTACGGAAATAAGGTTTAATGTAATTTCAAGTACACACAAGGTGGCTCAAAGTCAGTTTGGTTTTAATATTTGTAGAATGAAGAGATGCGGAATACACATCGACAAGCTATAGAAACGCTATAAGCCGCAAGAACGTGGAATATTCGTTACTATTTTGCAAGGCCGATTTTCTGTCCAAATTTATCATAATCAGTTTTGCATTGTATGCGAAACATCATCGTGAGTGCCCTTATTATTTTAAACTATATTGCCGCAATAAAAATTTTGAGCAAAATTAATTATTTGAATGTGTGTATATTCAAGTTGTATTGTAAACATGACGCATGCACGTGCTTGTTTTTGTTGAAAAATTATAACTCTCATTATTATATTTTTATTCATAAAAGAGCGTAAATAATACAATAAGGGTATTCACTACTCTACTTAATGGTAACGTGTGCAAATTGTTCTCAATGTTATATACACTGACTATAAAACAGATGTGAAAAAGAATAACATATATTAAATAATATTCCGTATAAAATGTAAAAGGCG
The DNA here is from genome assembly GCA_949748255.1 of Eustalomyia histrio. NCBI lineage: Eukaryota > Metazoa > Arthropoda > Insecta > Diptera > Anthomyiidae > Eustalomyia > Eustalomyia histrio. The sequence goes on from OX456527.1 coordinate 50,784,515, forward strand.
AGAATGAGATAGAAATCATAATCTGCATATAGTACAGTATTGATATATTTTTCTCTCTCTAGATTGCTGGTCTTTTGATTCATATCTGTGTCTTAATCTGTGTTTATATATGAGCATATATACTTTTTTGACAAATTATACTTACAGGCAAATTGTTTGGGAAAGCTTTATTTATTAAATTTATTCAAAAGGAATTATTTTTACTGATGGTTTCAGTAATATGATTTATAAATTTTTGTTGCAGGCAATTTTATTTTATTTTAAAATCAGGCGCTTAAGATTAGGCTAAACAATAAACCTTTAAATGGTTTGAATTCTCAGGTAGCTCTGCCTTATTTTGGTAGCGTATTTACTACTAGTGATAAAAGAGTGACATCAGCTGTTGTTTTTTTTTTTTTTTTTTTTAATTATTTCTTTTTAAAGAATAACAAAAAAGCTCTTAAATAAATAATTAAAGAAAAGCAAAAAACCAAAATATAAAAAAACTAAAGCAAATTGTACAAACAAATTTATTTAAAACACAAAAGCAAAATTGGCATCGTTCACCAGATTAAGTAATAGTCAGTTTAAACTGCAGGGTTAATTTAGAAATAAAAAACGTAGATTAACTGCTAATGATTGTATTTAAATTAAGCATTAACCACATTTCACTAGATTTCCAGTCTCAATACATTATTTTCAACAGCAGGTTTTGTATTTGAAATTAATTTAATTTTGCAAATTTCTTACAAAGACTTTTATCAATTCGCGAATCATAAACAAACAATTATAATCAACGAATCAAACAAAAATAATAATTGAAAATAATATTTTACATTAACCAAGGAGATTTAACTCGCGAATCAAAAAATATTTATATCAATTTTTAATTTATTTTAAGATATTGAATTATTACCAGAGAGTGAATTATATTGTTAAAAGTCTGCTCATAATTATTATAAAAATTGCATTCACAATCTTTGTTGTATTAAAATAAATATAAAATGTTTAAGGGTGACAAAACAGTTTCTAAGAAGGTCGATAAATTAAAAATTTTTAATTTAAAATGTTTCTTAATATCATATAAAATTTTATCTTAATTCAATAACAATAACAAATACAGAAAATATAATTGTAATAACAAAAATAATCATAAATACGAGGGCGGATCAATAAGTAAGTGACTTTTCGAACTTCCCTCGTTATATGAAATGTAACACTGCTCCCATCAAGTACCACCAGTTAATAGACTACTGTCAAATTTTGAGCAAGTTCTGTCATTTATTTTGCGTTTAACAGATGTTTAAAACTTACAACCTCGTGGATTTTTTTAAAAATGGAAAAAAGTGAAATTCGAGTGCTCATTAAACATTATTTTTTGCGAAAGAAAACCGTCAATCAAACCAAGGAAAAGCTTGATAAATACTATGGGGACTCTGCACCATCGATTTCAATGGTAAAAAAGTGGTTTACTGACTTTCGTTATGGTCGCACAAGTACAAATGACGCTGAACGTTCTGGACGGCCAATTGAGGTCAATACACCCGAAAATGTCGAAAAAATCCACGATATGGTGGTGTTGGCCGATCGATGAGTAAAAGTGAGTGAAATTGTTGATGTCATAGACATTTCATATAGCAGTGTGGTTTCGATTTGAAATGTTCAGTTGGATTTAAGAAAGCTGTCTGCAAGATGGGTGCCGCGTTTGCTATCAATTGACCATAAACGCGATCGTGTGACAACTTCAAGGGATTGGCAAAATTCCATGAATTTGGCTACGAATTGGTATCTCATCCGCCATATTCTCCGGACTTAGCCCCCAGTGCCTATTTCCTATTTCCAAACCTAAAGAAATGGCTCGGTGGAAATAGATTTAGCTCCAACGATTAAATTATTAATCAAACAAATGTCTATTTTGTGGACCTCGAAAAATACTATATTTTGGAAGGGATACAAAAATTGGAGACACTTTGGACAAAGTGTATTGAGCTAAAAGGAGATTATGTTGAAAAATAATTTTTTTTTGCAAAAAAAAACTGTGTCATTCAAAAAGTCACGGACTTATTGATCCGCCCTCGTAACACACAATAGGGTGTCCCGAAAGTGTTGCACTTACTAATTTCCAGGCGGAAGACCACTAGCTTAATAAATAGCTGATCACAAGAAAAGAAAATAAATTTAATGACACTTACATGTAACTTAATTCGTTAAGAGAATGCAACGAATATTAATCGGCTACTCAGCAATCTGGTGGGGCAAATAGACTACACAAGTCACCTGTAAAACTTTTTACACAAACACACTTAAAATTTAAGCATAATATCACAATACAAGTGCAAGTCACTTTTGGCCTATAATATTAGGTAGCGCTACAATATTTTGATAGCATTAAAATTGTATGCTACATATAATCCAGCAGCTCATATCAGCTGGCTACTAGCACTTGAGTTGGCAAAATTGTTTGCTTGTGAAAAATATCAAGCAAAAAAGGAAGCTACCAAAAAAGCAATAAAAGCATCACTACTATGACAAAGGCATCACTTTTTTCTGATGGTTTCATCGATGAATTAAACATTGGCGTATCATAGGATGGAAGTATTAGAATATAGCTACTACCATTACTCATTCTTTACTCGAATAAAGCAATGAAAATACAGTGATTAGATATTCTGATGCATGAGTGGAAAATGTTTATATAATTTGAAGTATTAAAGTTTTGATACAAATTTAATTCATATGAATGCAGAAAAATAAGTTTAAAAAAGCGAAATTTTTTGCATTGATATACAAATACTCTTTATTAAAACAAATAAATAATTCTGCATTAGTAAAAATGCAGTTTTGGGTAACTTTAAAACATTTTCAAAAGTTTTAATGAATTTTTGGACAATTTTAAAATATTTTTGAAAAATTTTAAATAATTTATGGACAATTTTAAAACATTTTTGGGCAATTTAAAATATTTTTTGCACGATTTTATAATTATTTTGGATAATTTTAAAACATTTTTACACAATTTTAAAATTATTTTGGAAAATTCTAAATTGAAACTGGAAATGGTGTAGTGTTAAATGAAATATCCAGATTGCGTCATCATAACTACTTAAGGCTGAAAAAATGCTAAAGCTAGTTTTAATTAAAGGTTAGAGAAATCTGTTTTAATTGATTTTCCAAAACTTATTAAAAATTGAAAACTGCATAAATTATTACCTGCATGAAATTTTAAACAAAAATATAAAAATGATTTATTAAAAAAATATAAAGTTTATCAAAATTATTTTCTCATGGAAATTTTTGATTTTGAATATTTTTAATTAATGTTTTAGATTCAGAAAATATACGATATACGATACTTTATTTTTTAGAAGCAATGAAGGGTCATTTTTTAATATACATATTCATTGGGTTTATATTCAAATCACTACATTTGAAATATGAACACATGAGTTCTTACAATAAAACCAAAAAACCATAAAAGAATGTTAACTGCAGTTTAAGAAGAAATAATATCATATCTACACAAAGGAATTAGATTCATTGTGACAACAGAATTGTCGGTGGCTCCAACCGAAACATTCGATTGGCAAGAAATTCGGTTATTCCAATTAATCTGTTTTGCCTGTGTAATTTTATTTAAAATTGATTAGCCTTCTTTTTTTGTTCCTTATGCTCCAACAGACAAAACTATTCTTTTAAATAAATATCTTGTTTTAATAGCCTTAAATAGGTATAATCAGACCTTTAAAAACATAATTTCTTAAATCAATTTTCAAATATTATTTAGATTTTGACGAATTAATTCGTGAATTAATTTTTCTGATTGAATTATTATAGCAGTAATAATTCAATCTTTATCTTATTAGAAGAATCATTATGATTTAAATAATTCATTTTATAAACCAAACGAAATAATTCAATTTGAATACTTTAATTTTAAATCAGAATATTTAAATGTAAAATAATTAAAAATATTTTTTTAATCATAATTAATTTTATTTTTAGCCCCAATTGTTTAATGAAATTTTAATAAAAGAGAATGTTTTTCGGGTTGTTTTCCGGACCTGGACCATTTTTATCATCGCAGTATTTTTAATACTCTACTAGAGCAACAGTTTTGTCCGTTTTAAAAAATTACCATTATACAAAATGGCGAATGTTTAGAAAAACAAGCGGTATTTGCAAGTTAATTTTAATGTTTTTTATTTGTTTTTTAATTCGCGAATTATTTATTTTTTTATTTATTTATTTATTTTTATTAAACATATAATTACAAATTATATACTTAATACCCTAACCGAGCACTAGCAACGAAGGCCTTCAGCTCGTTGTAGCGAAAACAGACCAGAGCCTATGGTGGGAATCGAACCCACGACCCCCGCACTAATAAGTTAGCACGCTACCAACTAGCCTACCGGGGCTATGATGTGAAATCTAATTTAATAAATTAATTTATAAAATATTTAATCTACTTGCTGATTTACAAAAAAGTACTCGTATTATTTTTTCGCGAATTGATTCAATAAAAATTTATCTATTTCAAGGTCTGGTTATAATAACCTTTTTTTATAATTACATATTTTAGTATAAATTGTTTATAAATGTGTGTAGTATATATGTATTGAGAAGAAATTTTAATTGACTATTTATTTGTATATACTATCTTGTGTTTTCAACGACTAACAAATAGTCGCGACTACTTGTTTTGCTAATAAAATTTCATTTCCGGTATAATAGATGACAATATTTAGGAAAGTTTTATAAAATATCAGGTTTTAAAGGAATCATACAAATAATGGAATGTGTACCTAATGGTCTCATTTTTTTTTTTTTTTTAAATATATAAAATTTTATTTGAAAAATATTTAAAATTTGCGACTAGCACACTGTTATTTCTTCTTTTTTCCAGGATTTTGTGAAGCAGACTTGGGGATTTAATGTACACTATTAAGAAACGTACGAAAATAATCAAATTTTATTTTTCATATCAGGGACATACTCGTCAAACCTTTGGCTTTGTGTTTAAAAGGGCTTTGTTCTTGAGCAAGGACCAGGCAATAAGTACTTTAAGGAAAAATTATTTAACTGAACTCACATCTTTAAGGAAACATTTAAGATTGTAATGAGAACTAATTTTCTTAAGTGTGGTTTGAATGTATTGCAGAGCTCCTTTATAAAGCAAATTATGACATATGAGAAATTGAAGTGGGGCATTAATTCCTTTGGATCTTAAAAATTACCTGGATCTGTTGAAAATGTCCCTTAATTTTTAACAAACATGCCTGAATAAATAGAATTTATTCATCTTCTAGTCACATCTATAGAGCTAATTTAAAACTTGGTAGATGCTATACAAACCGAAGGAGTTTGGGGTACCGACCCATTATGCTGAAGACAGTGAATTAAAAATAACTGATTGCTATGAATGTAATCAACTTTTGGCTCCGAAACTCTTTTCTATATCAGAAAAGCAAATCGATAATTATATCTGCTCACAAACTGACCGTAATGATTGATAGGGTGCCAGGACATTGTTTGTGGATATTGAAGAAGATAATTTATGGACATTTAAACTGCCATCGATAGTGCCAACATAATTCTGACACATTGCTAACTGATCAGGTTAACAAGCTACTCTCGAGGATACAAATAACTGAGAATCTTGATGACATCAGTATATGGGTCACGACTACAAACGGATGCCCTTTAGGTGTAGTACTAAGTGGGCTCAAAATGTATTACGCTAACAGTCACTGTATGGTGCGCCATTTAAAGCGGAGGTATTTTTGGACCTTATTTTTCGAGGACGCCGTGCGTAACGCGGTTACTGTGACTGGTAAACGATACTATTGCAAATTGATGAATTGAGATAGGAGGAAATGATGGACAGATCAACTGCACACACAGATTCCACTTACGGGTCACCTAATGTCTCGTTTTGGCAATTTGCAGTGCCCAGCAAAGCCGCCAGATTTAACCTTTGCAGAGTTTTTCTTTGGCGCTTTTGGAAGTGACGGCTCTATGTGAACAAGCCACAGTCCCTCTAAGCCCTCAAAGAGAATGTCCGACAAGAGGGCAAAAACTTGTCACACGAAGTTCTTTCCAGAACGATGAAAAATTTGGTGAAAAGGGCCCAAATAACCATCCATAGCAAATGCTTTTGGGCCTTCCTGTATTTCAGCTACTATGGCCGATTTTGTCTAAACCTGGGTGGCTTGAGATTTACTTGATAGTTAAGTAAAGCAAAGGTGTTCTAAAGAAATCTTGTCGCAAGCCCGGGAAAAATGGACAGTGTTTGAGAAGTGGTCCGTTCAACAGTCCTATTTTTGGTCATGAGTCGGTTATGAAGAGTATCATCACTTCCGATTTTTCTTTTTCAACCTAACCTATGATAGATTTTAACGGACATTAGGGTGTGCCGAACTTTTGGCACTTGTGAATTTTGCAACGGAAGAGCTGATCATTGGAAATGTAGCTGACTACGAGTACTAAAAGTTGGTAAAGATATGATGTGAGAAAAATTATTAGTATTCAAAATTATTGAAATGAAATAATATTTACTTCTACAAAAAACAGAAAAGTTGTTTAAGTTTATAAACAGAGTTCTGTTCATAAAAAAATATCTTAAAATTTCGGACTTGAAAAGGCATTTCAGTCGCAGTAAGCAGCATGTTGGATTGTTATGAAATGTTTATAATTGATTAGATTAATGTAACCGCCAGCTCAAACAACTTTATTTAACAATATTTTTAATACATGTAATACTTTTAAAAATTAATACAGTACATTTATATTTAATTTATTTTACGACTCACAAAGTGAAAAAAAACTGTCAGTTTTGGTAAATAATATAATATTAAAATAAGTATTTACAACAAAATATCTGAAAAACAAACTCATACATAAACATGAATTGCAATTTAACAGCCACATGTTGATATGAATTTTTTTTTTAATTAAAAATAAAGTTTTTTAAATGAAACTCACAAATATTTTTGCTCAGCAGTAAATAATAAAAATGAAGAGAAGTGTTAAATTTCGAAATGGAAACAAGAAATAAAAAAAAAACAGAAACAGAAACAGAAACAGAAACACGTGTTTTGTCAAATACAAAAACTCAAAAATACTCTTATTGGAAAAGGTTTCGTAATGAATTAAACAAATTTTATATGAAATACATTTACCTTCATCGAGTCTACGATTTTTAACCATATTGGATTTTGGTTGCGCCAGTTTGAAAATTTTTATTCGTTTTAAAATATAAAAATTATTGTATAATGATTTTTTTATATAAAATTTACTTTCTTTATGTAAATTTTATTGTTAATACTTAAAAATAAAAATATTTTTTTTTAAGTTTTATAAAAACGACATAAGTACAAAAATTTTATATTAAATTTTTTGTTTGTATTTAAAACATTCACTTAAAAATTTGTGCATATTTTTTATTTTCTTTTTTTAATTTTGTTATTTATTTATAAATATTTTGTGGACTTTTTCTTTGTGAAAAATTCCGTTATTCACGCACGTCAACATTAATAAGCGAAAAAAATGTAATTTTGTATTCCAGAGAAATATACTTTTTTATTTATAAATATTTTAATTTGCTATTTCTGTGTGGATGGATGGCTTATCAAATATAAAATATTTTTGTTTAATATACAATTTGTGATGGAAAAAGTTATGCAGTACCACACACAATTTTCGTTTGCTATTCCGCGTTCTCTGCGTTACGCTATGACGTTTCGTTCTTGTTGCAGAAACGTTCTTAGACCGACTGACTTGTTCGCAAGGCGGCTACAATGCTTTTATAAATGTTATTTGTGATCCGTTTACGTCTCACCACTGACGGGTTTCCTAGTCCGATTTTTACTCGCTTACTTTGCCGATACCTAGCAGTCACTCTTTAAACACACACACACACACGTTCACTAAAATGTTTATTACTGCTGTGATGGCTGCGGGCGAAGTGAGCTGAATAAATGTGTTGTTAGTATTTTTTTATTTGTATTTATTTCTGTGTTATTTTAGAAAAAGACGGGTGCGTTTTATGTGTGTTTCACACACGAAATTATCGCGTGAATTGGTATCAGTAACTTGTGTGTGCTCTAAATCAGGGGTGAGGTAATCTGTTTTGCCAACAGGGCCAAACTTTGATTCTTCTTACCATCGCATTTTAAGAGTAATAAAAAACATTCTTTTAATTCCAACTTATTTTCCACAAATCAATTTGGTATATCACAAGATAGTAGGCTATTTATTAATTTCACCTGCCTCTGATTCGTTCTTTTTAATATCAAGGATTATTTTGGAAATTAATTTTTTCTTTTTTAAGTATTTAGCTGTCTATATTCAGGGCTATATTTAGTGGCGTTACCAACAAACCACAACTTTACAGAATAATCAAAATAAATATGCATTATTTTATAAAACGTTTAATATATTTTTTACTGTTAGACAGCATTCCAAAATCATCATAATCCTTCTTAATGAGATATAAACCTTATCTTTTTAAATACATTTTTTTTCACAATCATATGTGTGAGATAATCCTTTTTAGGTTTCAGCTCATACATTTTTTTTCTAAATTAATATATAGTATATTTTTTTTTGCAATAATGGAAAATATACAGCCAAAGGAAAGGTAACACCTTTATTATACATGTATAATGTATTAATACGCGTAATGTATATTAATACGCGTAATTCTACCTGCCCATTTAAAATCGTACAGGTAGTACATAGATTTATAAAAAAAAGTACACTCTAATAAATTTTTATTTAAATTTACTACCATAATGGTAGTTAACTTTATGCCTACCTTTTAAACCTTAGAAATACTAAAAGTGTGTAAAATTGAAATATGTAGACACATTGCGTCTTAAAATTGTAGACGCAAAAATTTAAATTCATACAATTTAAATAATTTTAGAAACACACTTCATGTATGTAAATATAACTTTTTTTTTTTAATATGGATACATTTTTAATGTTTATAAATAAATGGTAATTGCTTTAATATTCCTTTGAAAATTATTTCTATTATTCTATTCAGGTCGACCTGACACTTTAACATGGCTTTGTCATAGGATGGGAAATTGAACTCTTGTAGCATATCACATAACGAACCAAATACGTGCCAGTGAATTCTCCAATGAGTAGTAGTTTTGTGTTATTTTCTATGAAAGTGAGTAGTGATATGTTCTAGATCAGCTCGGGTTTCATTTTCGCCCATCTAAAGTGAGAATTCCTTTCATTAAAAGTTATCGGTCATGTGGCCGTTCAAGCGGAGTATTCGCTTTTGTATAAATGTGTTAAAAAATACGGATAATAGTATCGCCAGAGTTTGTAATTTTCGAAAACGCTACACTCACCAAAAAAAGTCTGTAATGGCAACTGAAAATTTTGCTGTTATTATGGGAAATTCTGCTAATTTGAGCCCAGCGGTATTTTTTGCTAATCTTAGCAACACATGTCTGCTGACGTGTAGTACAATGAAATTAGTAGCCGCTACTAAATTTTAGTAGACTTTTTGTAAAGTGGGATTTAAAATCTGTTTGCTAAAATCAGCAAAAAAAATTACTAAATTTTATTAATATTAGTAAAAAGCTTTGAATTTATCTTTCTTATCGAGCATCAAAAATTTTGAATATATTTTATAAAAAACGAATTTATCATCTTGTTTCAGTTTGGTAATTTCTGTTTCGAAAAATATTTTGGTCAATTTTTTTTTTTACTTTTAAGGTTAAATTTCAATTGTTTTTAGGGCGCATATTTAGAACTAAAAAACCTTTTTAGTGCTACTATTTTAAGTGGATGTCCTCTTTTTAGACATCAGCCGGTATCTTCACTTCCGATCCCTTTTTTAATATATGTAACATTTAAATAACATTTAAGTTTGTAGGTGTAAGTTTTAATTAGAAATAACATTTCCTTCAATAACCACTTTTTTAAAATTAGTAATATTTTTTTGCTAATTTTAGCAAATCGGTTTTCAAAAATTTGTAAAATAATTTCTGAAATTAGCAACAAAAATTTGTAAATATTCTGTAAAGATTCTGTAATTTGTAAAATGTAAATAGCAAAAAGATTTGCTAAATAATAATTTTTTACTAAAAATCAGTACAAAAATAGTAGAGTGGGATTGAAAACCGTTTACAAATTTGTCTACTAACTTTTTTTTCTGAGTGTACCACCCTCAATACGGATGTCAGGAACATGTGTTGTTATGAATGTTGTTTTATGGGAATTTTAAAAAATGCTGCGCGCTTAACACGCTTTATATTTTAATATCTGAAAAAATACACAATTAATTAGGACATTAAATTTTATTGCAGAATTCATTTACCCACCTCCAATTCGAAAATTCATCTGTTCTTTATACAATTTTGAATATTCTTAGCGCTTAAATACGCTGTTTTTCTTTAAAACTTTAATTTTATATTTATTGAAAAATTTTCTATTTTTTTTTATATTTTGACAATTTTTATTCTATTCTATATTGTACATATCTTAAAAATCTCATTATTGTTTTCTAATATTAACGAATATCCAAAACAGTTATTATTGGCAGTTTTTATATTTAATACCACGTCCAACGGATAAGAAGGGCGGTCTTTTTATGTGGATCTCTGTGATGAATAAAAGGTAGCTGTTAGACTTTTAAAATTTACAAAACTATAAAAATGTAAAAAGTAAGTGTAAACCAGTTTTTAAAATAAAATTGCGATATATAATAGTAAAATAATACGATTTTATTGCCAATCTTGCGACCCACAGAAAAAGATTTCTATGCCATTCAAAAGGAAATTTAATTACATTTTTTTCATTTGTACATAACTTAAAAATCTCATTAATGTTTCCTAATATAAACGAATATCCAAAACAGTTATTATTGACAGCTTTTATCTTTAATGCCACGCCCAATAAATAAAAGGTGCCTGTTTGGTATTTACAAATGAATTTGATAAATTTTAAAATTTTAAAAAATTACAATTTTTTACGATTTTATACTTTATTTTGTCCAACAGTATATTTATTCCTTAATATAAATCTGCGATAACAACCATGCTTTAGCAATTAAAAGCTTGATATTATATTGGAAATAATATACATTTATTTTGGCAGTTTTTAAGGCACCATAATACTTTTAAGATTGTAATTGTAACCCAAAATGTAATATACTTTATCATTCCCAAAAAGAATTTACATGAAATAGTTCACAAATACAAAATAAATTGGGGAGCATTTGTGAGTAATACCAAATCAGTCAAAGACGTACCATAGTACTTTTATAGCCTTAATAGTATCACAAAATTTAATATAGTTCCAATCTACTGACGTTCGAGCCCTGTACTGTGTGACAATGCACACAGTACATTTTTTAATATTTTTACTTTTTTAATAATTCGAGTGAAAATCAATTTCAACTGGTTCTTTTGTGATATGACAAAAGGTGTCTAAGCTATGGCAATTGGTCTTCTTCAATAACTACGTCATGTTTAAGTAACAACTAAACCGGTCGCTGTCACCTCTTGACCATATCTCGTTGCATACTGGGATCGGCATCTTTCCCCGTGGGTTTACTAGTCATTGCAACTGCAAAGATTCCAAAAGAACCAGTCAATTTCACTTTGCCCTCACTCATCGCAATAATTATTTCTTTTTGTACATTTTTGTTACATATGATCAAATATGTCATTTCATCACAGTATTCCATATAAGCTTTCTCAGAAGTTGTCTATTTGATAGTTGTCATCGTTAAAAATGCAAAATTTTAACACATCATCTCTTCTGAGATATTGCTAAAGTGTTGCCACCTTTACTAGAACAGCACAAAATTGTCTGTGTTGTATTAATTTTAATTACAATTTTTTTTTAAAAAATTTGACACGACCCCAAGGTAGGATATCTTGGCTTATCCAATACTTACAAAGAGTAGCAGTAGCACAAACAAAAGAGCACTGACTAACAGATTATCGTAAATAACATCTTAGAGATACTCAACTAACTCATACATGAAAAACAAATGCCGGTAAGAAGCTGGTTTTAAATCGTATTGAAAAATATGAATTACTAAAAATTATTCTTATCTTTTCGAAATTTTGTTATCTAAAAACAATTCAAAAGTGCAGTAAAATTTTTGAATTAACTTTTTTAAAAATTTATATTAACACTTGAAATTTATATTGAAATTGTTTTACATTTATTTTTTTGGAATTTGTCCTCTTACTAATATTGAATGAAGTCTCTTTTTTTAACACTTTGTTGCTCTTTTTTCTCTTTTTTCGACATTTCGTTTTGTTAGTCATTTGCTTTTTTTCCTTCTTTTTGTTAAAATTTGTTGTTATTGTTTATAATTTACTGATAATGTCGCATATATTATGTATGGGTGGTTGAGTTGGCAGCACTATGGGCTAAGAATTTTGCAAATTGGCCAAAAAAGAGAAATTATATTAATGTATCTTTTTGAATGGAATATTAAAGATCATTTTTATTTTGTTTTTTTTTTAGTATATTTTCAATTAAAATTACTTTAGTGTAGAATAATTTAAAACTTCCTTAAAACTTTAAAGAAAAAAAAAATGTACTAAATATTATTTCAATGGAAAACTTTTCAGAAGACTGTGGGAACCCAACCCACAGTCTTTTTTTGTCGCACTTTTTATAAAAAGTTTTTTTTTATGGGGTTTTCTCTTCCCGGACATGGACAGTTCGCAAAAAAATATATCTGGTTTAATTACATTTATGCTGGTTTGTCTTAAAAATCTTTAGGTAACCTTTGGACCACATAAATAAATATCACACCCATAGTGCTATGTTCTGGTTGGTTGAATGTAGGCACATCCATTTCTTAAGTCATACATATATACACTGTAAAATTGTATGTTTGAATATAAATATTTTTTGTATAAATACAATTTGTTAATATTTCATGATATTGTTGTTTATATTTAAGTAACATTATTAAAATTTTTTGTTTTAATTCTGTTGTCATCGTTGAAGTGTGTTCCTGATAAGTTTGTTAGTGCAAGGCTGCGATGAATTGACTTAAATTTATTTAGTTTGTCCCTTCTCCTCTTCAAAAAAAAAAAAAAAAATAATAAATTAAATTTTTTATTCCCTACTTGTTTTAAATGTATGAGTAACTTTAACTATTATTATAACTATCGTAAATTAATATATAAAAAAAAACCAACAGTAAAAATATTTTTTGAAAAAAACTTTATTGGTTTAAAATGTTGATCAAAAATTTTTTAAAAAATACTCACCACAATATTTTTATTCCTAACATAGAGAGAGGATTTTCTTTTATAAAATTATAACTGATTTGTAAAATTTTCGTAGCATAAAATTTTTTTTTTTAATATTATATTTGGCCTGGAAAAAAACTATATGGGCCATATTTACTTTCTGAGCCAAAAACTACTAGAAAATTAATGCAGTATTGATTAAAATTTCCATATAAATTAAAAACCAGATTCTATCCGGTTTTCTCCAAAAAGAAGGAATTACTAAGTAATGAAGCACAGAAAGTGTGTTGTCGCCATTTCTACTTTTTTTTAACAAATATCAGAACAATAATATTTACGAATTTTCAAAAAAAAAATAACATAACTTTTTTCTGCATTTATGACTTAAATTCACACTATAAAACTTTGTTTTCAAAAAAAAAAAAAAAAAAAAAAAAACGGAACACACAATATAATATCGTTAAAAATAATCTAAAATACATATTAAATAAATCGAAAATACAATCAACTGATTTTTCATTACATCCAGCCCATTTTGTTGTTTATTTTCAATCATTGTTTAATAATCGACAAAAGTAGTAAAAGCAATCGAAATTCCTTTAAAATAACCATCAATTTTTAACTGACAAAACGTAAAAACCATATTTGTGGTTTATTTTTCAAATTGAATTTTTTTTTTCATTTGTATGTAAATTTACAAAACACAACACACACATATGTATATATATTTATTTTCTATGTGTGTATCTATATTTGAATAATTTCTTGTAATTTTTATTGAAAAATACAAAAAGGAATTATATGAATTTCTATTTTTAAAAAAATAAAAATTTAACATGTAACAGAACATATCAACTTCTACTGAATGTCTGTACATTTTTCTAGTTTGTTTTTTGAATGACTGATTTAAATAGTTAAAAAATATATTTCCATGAATTTTAATTGATTCTTCATTTAAAAAAAAACTTTACGTATTACTTTTTAAATAACCCAGCAAAACTTTGGTAATGGGTGCGATATTCTCATGCGTTACCTTGTAATGATAGCTCGTTACTTTTTTCATTATTTGCAAGCATAAAGTAATAAGTTACTCATAATTGATTACGTAAAATATGATTTATAAATGTAAAGTAATAATTGAAATATTTTTGATAATCAATTTTTAGATACATTACTTTGTGTTTTTTTGTAAGCAAAAGGGTAATGTATGTTTGTTTTGATAACACTAGCGAAAAAACCAAGTGCAACAATTCATTTAAGTTTAAAGCAATCAAATACTATATGCGTCGATAGCTCAGTGGGTAGAGTTCTTAGCTGGCAACCAGATTTCCCTCGTTCGATTCCCATCTTGACCACATTATTTTTAATTATTTTTTAAGATATTTGTTATAATTTTTTTAAATAAAAATTCCTCTTTTTTAAAAATCTTCTTTACTTTTTCCATTCTCGTAACCATATAAGTAACCCCTTACACTATCACCTCTAAAGTAATGGGTATAGACATTACTTTGAGGCCCATCGCCTGTAAAATTCGTTAATGAAGTAAGGTGTAAAGTAATCCATCGGCCCCTACGGCTTTACATTACCTTACCCATTATTTGGTAATGTGTGGTTTTGCTGGGAAACTACAGTCAGTAACGGAAAATATATTGTGAGTGAATAGTTTTAAAATTTATATTTTAATTAAATAATAAAAAATCTCTTTATTCATGATGTTTTTAAAAGATTTAAATGACTCCCAATGGTTCAATAAATTTAGAGAAAATTTTAGTCCTTTATATAATTTCCATTGATATTAAAAACGCCAGTTTTGTTATTATTAAAAAAAAACAGTTTTTACTGCGTCCCTACAAAAACCAAGTAAAAATATAGACTGTGATTTTTTTGATACCCCCGGTGTTTTTCATAATTTGTTTTCGGTACGCCCTGTTGCAACAAATATAGGTGATATAGTATAAGTCTTAAAAGATTGATTTTAATTTTTGAGAAATAAAAAAAAAATTGTTCATTCAGTTTTGTAAATTCAATATTAAAGAAAACATTTTTTATTTGCCATAAAAAATGATTTATGAAGTGACTTATTTTTTAAACACAATATTTACAAAAATATTTATTTTTCCAATCTAATACTACAACGCAAAATATATAAAATAAAAGTCTAGCTATTTTTATTGGTTCATTGGTACTTGTGAAAGTTTTTATTTTTATTTTTAGACTTTATTATATTTCTGTATAGGGTGACCATTTTTTCTAACTTGACGTTAGTAAAAATTCAAAAGAATTTTTTTGGGAGAAATATTTTCTTTTATTCTTAAAAATTTTATATATGGAATAAGTGATATTTTTTATTCAATAATGCATCAGCTTATACTTTGCAAATGACGGCAAATGCCAGATTTGTTTTTAAATTTTGAGAAGTAAACAGATACAAAAAACACGTCGACAAGCAAAGGAACGCTACACTCGTTAAGAATGAGAAATTTTCGGTTAGTGTGACTGGGCGATACAATCATCACACACAGCTCGCAATGTCTCGTTTTGATAGTTTGTTTTTTTTTTTTAATTTAATCGGTTTTTTTTTACGGACATACACTGAACGAAAATTCCCTTCAAAAAATCACCACTAGAAAACATTTCAGGTTATGCAAATTATTAAAGGGGCGATTCGTAAGCAACAATGGAACATTAATTTCCGTAATGGACATGTATATTGTATATGTTTTTACCAAGCGAAACCGCTAAATCCAGCGATTTTTTGCCTTTACAAAACCACTAAAATTCTAATTGTTTTTTATGTTCTGAAGAGTTTTTCTCTTTCTAATTAAAAAAAATCCACAGAAATTTTTTCTTAAAGAAAAATTATGAGAAATTATTCAGATTGATTTAATTTCTTTTAAAAAATGCGTTCAGAATTAAAGTTATTTTAAAAAGGGGAAAAAGGTCAAATCTCCACAAAGTAAATATATTTATGTTCCTAATCTATATGAAATTTTAAAACCGACCTCATATTTACTCAGTTTGGTAATGAAAATGACAAAATCGATGCCATCGACGATTGGTTCTGGTTTTCTTTTTATCTGAGGTGTAGGGTATGTTCAGCAACTTTGTAGATAATGGTATGGCAAATATTTTTTTAGAACATATTAACCCTCTAACTCCCCCTCATATTGGCATTTTTTGGCTTTATTCTAACAAATTGCAAAAAACAGCCCGAAAAAGGGGAAGGGCGGGGATGAAATGTTCTATGTTGGCCATAAAATTCTACTATATATGTCAGAACTCACTAAAACCCAAAACTTATTACAAACACCAAAAACCAATCAAATTTAAGATTGCTCATCAGATTTCTAGTCAGATTTTGGGATGACCTACATATTACTCGTATGTAGGTGATCCCAAAATGTGACTTATAATATGTAGAAAAAGTAATGCCTGTGCCACAGTAGTGATGTTTTTATTACTTATGTCATATGGCATTACTATTGCTGGGTAATTCTTCAAATGCCCCTTTATACAACTCATAATTCTCAAACATTTTTTTTACCACAAAAGAATACTTTTTTTTATTAAAAATATAATGCTTTCATCTTTTGAACTGTTCCCAGCAAAAAAAGTAGCAGTGATTCTTTGGTTAGCCAAAATTCATAGTCAAGAATGAGAAACCAGTTTTAAAGGACTTTCATTATTTTAATAATTTGTTTATAAATTGTTTATGTACTCGTACCAATAATTGCTTTTGAACATGTACGAAGAGAAAAATAAATCTAATAATCCGCCAAATGGGGTTATCCCATAAATTTAAGAGTGGACCGAAAATATAAATATCGGAAAATATAATATCTGCTTCAGTAAATATCCAAATTACAGCAAAATTTAAATTCGTCTTATCCGCATATTCCAATTAAATTAAATGAAGAATCAATTAAAATTCATAGAAATATACACAAACTATAAATATTTACAGACATTCAATAGGAGTTGATATTTTCTGTTAAATGTAAAATTTTATGTTTTCTGTTTCTAAAAATTGAAATTCATATAATTCTTATTTGTTTTTTTTTTTTACCAAAATAGATTATATTTATACAAAATTATTTCAATAAAAATTACAAGAAATTATTCAAATATAGATACACACAAGAAAATAAAAAAATATGTGTGTGTTGTTTTTTGTAAAATTACATACAAATAAAAAAAATTTCAATTTGAAAAACAAACCACAAAAATCGTTTTTTTCTACTTTTTGTCAGTTGAAAATTTATGGTTATTTTAAACAACTTTCCATTGTTTTTATTTTTTTGTCGATTATTAAACAATGGTTAAAAATAAACAATAAAATGGGCTGAATATAATGAAAAATCAGTAGTCCTCTTTTTGATTGTATTTTCGATTAATTTAGTATGTATTTTAGATTATTTTTAACGAAATAATATAGTGTATTTAATAACTTAAAAATTTATTTTAATGCATTCAGAACAAGTATAAAAAAAGAGAATTTTCAACTCTTAAAGAATATCTTAAGATTGCATTTTCATTGCTTCCTTTGAGTAAAGTAAAAGTATATTTCAATACTTCCATCTTATGACACACCAATTTTAAGTTCGTCGATGAAAATATCAGAAGAGAAGTAATGTCTTTGCCACAGTAGCGATGTGTTTATTTCTTCCGTGGCAGCACTATTTTTGCTGGGTTTTAATATATTAAAATATTTTTAATTTGGACACTTAATGTGTTTCTAAGGACTCCACATTTTGCTATTTTAAAAAGTATCTAAAAAAGAACCAAGTTATAGTATTTTCCATCTGTGTCTGGCATATATTAATCTTGAATATAGTATAATTGTGAAGGGATCGGATCATACAAAAGAATCACAAAAAATTATGTAGTAGACACATTTCGTCAGCTTTTAAAATTTTAGTAAATGTCTACAGCATAGATGGATTAGACTAACGTTTAAATAACAGATACAAATATTCGCAATAATATTGAAATGATATCAAATCACATGCCGAGTTTTAATGAAATATACTTTAGTGGTTTTAGTTAAAATACTCATAAAAAAGAAAACAAAATACTACACTAATAATATTAACTCTCAACATTCATGCTGATGTTGAAATAAAATAAATATTTTTGTGTTTTTAGTCTTATCTGTTAATTATCTTTATATATATAATTCTCCTGTACGTGTGTTAGTGACTGCACTCCTCCTTAACGGCTGGGCCGATTTCGATGAAATTTGTTGTGTCTGTTTTATTTGATCCCTGAATGGTTTAGATTCACAATTGACCTATATGGGTACAATGGGCGTGGCACCTCCCATACGAAGTAAAAATGTATTTTTGTATATCTGGAGTACTGTTACAGTGGGAGTCTTCAAACTTTGTGTGAGCTTTTTTTATAATAATACTCATAATCTCCCAAAAAAATGAGTGCCATCCAAGCAATGGGCGTGGCACCTCCCATACGAAGAAAACATTCATTATTGCATATCTGGGGTACTATTAAAGTGGGAGTCTTCAAACTTTGTGTGAGCTTCTTTGATAATAATATTCATAATCTTCCAAAAAATATGGGGGATCCAAGCAATGGGCGTGGCACCTCCCATACGAAGTACAAATTTATTATTGCATATCTGGGGTACTATTATTGTGAGAATATTCAAACTTTGTGCGAGCTATCTAGATAATAATGTAATCCTATTCCTAGGCAGAACAACGTTTGCCGGGTCAGCTAGTTGTATATATATTTTTGAAATGTTAATAACGTCACAAAATATTTAATCACTGTACTATATTTTTCTAACCTGTACTTTTCTAATGTAAATTTTAGTTTATGTGTGTTCATTACTTTATTTAAATAATTCTTGTTATTCTGTTTTAATTTTTTTTGGAAGTTTCTTATTTATGAATTAGATTGTTTTAATTATTGTCATCACAAGTCATTCGGTAAAAATTATTATATAATTTGTTCCGCTCCTAAAATTTTTAAATATTTCTATTTCTAAAAGTCTATTAAATTGAGAAAAACACAAAGATTTTTTATTGGTAAGAAAATTTTATTATCATTAGTTCAGTAATGCTAATGCCGAAAATATTTCATTACCCTCCAACAAATGCTAATGAAATCGTACTACTGTCTCAAAAACTGATTGCAATTAACGACATTTATTTAAAGAACGTCTAAAATTTAAACGTTCTTTAAATAAATTAGACTCTAAATCATTCAAACATTTTTTGAATTGCTCAACAGAATCCATTCATTAATTGTGGAGAGATTAGAAAAATTGACGTTATAACAATCATGTTTATATCAATTCACTGATATGTTCTAGAACTGCCATGTTTTCACTAGTCACGGAGTAGTTTTTTTTTTTAACACCGGTCTTTACTTTCAGATCGGTCCTATTTCACCTATCACGGTGTAGTTAGTTTCTGAAAGGTCCTGCTTACAAGAATCACGGTATAGGTCACACATAGTAATGGGTGGTCATTACCAAAGAAGACAAAAAAAAAAAAACAAAATTTCAATGTATTTAAAGCAAACAAATATTGACAAAAACGCAAAAAACGAGAAGATAAAAAATATTGGGGAAAATTCAGAAAAAATATATTTCTTTTATTACAAAAGAGGACTTTGAGGGGAAAATGTGAAAAAGAAATTTAAAGCTCAAAAATCTTCTTTAAAGCTAAAAACTCGAAAATTCAAAATAAGCAGAAAAAAGCAAATATGAGTAAAAAAAAAATCAAAAAAAGCAAATTTGTCTTCTCTGGTCATTACCCTGACACTTACTTTTTGGACATATGCTGGTTTGTAGTTGATACCATGTATTCGCTGGGGAGATCTGACTGAGCGCATTTGATTTTTGATTCATATTTAGGCAAAAGTATGACATAATTTTATTTGATTTCATTTATTTGCAAATAAAAAAACTGGGCTTTGTTTTCGCGGCTAATTAATATAAAGGTTTTAGATTCAAATTTGCGATCTTTTAAAGGAAATTTGAATTGTTAAAGTATCTGGCACAAATTTCATGATTTCATCTAATGTTGACTTTCAAGACGTGCAAGGTTTCTGATTTATCGTGGAAAAATAAATAGTCCGGTGCGCACTGTGGTACATTTTTAGAGAAGGCGGTAAAAATTTTATAACTTTAAGTTCTTCAGGGGTGACGAAATATTGGAAACATTTTAAACTCATTTGAAACAAAAATATAAATCAAAAAGACCAATTAAAACTAAAACAATTGAAAATTTTATTTGTCATAAATAAATTAACTATTTCTTTAAAAATAGCACCTAAACAACCTTGCTTCTCGATTTAAGTAGCTATTTGCTTCTTCTAGCAGAATTGAGGTCAATTTCTACTTTTGTCGGATGTTAGAAAAATAAAAAAAATTTTATTCTTCTGATAGATCTCCGTTATAAAGCATATTGTGTTTAATAATTTGTTCCCCATGAAACAAAATTTTATAAACTATGGTAGACATGTGTCTCCAAGAGTACTTTTTGTTTAATAGTTAAACTGTTTCTTTTGCATACTGGTCAAATTTCTTTGGATAGATTTTTTTGCTGTAAGTTATAACTTTTAATATTATCATGCATTGGATGTTGCAGTTTCTAGATCGGAGAATAATCTTCCAGATGTGTTTCCAACATTTGAGTCTCCTTCGCCTTGTTTTGGCTGGTCAATTATTAGACCCGGTTCAAGATATTTTCTTTTGTACGCCCTTAATATTATTTCCTCAACCCATTTCAATATTAATTTTCAATCATTGTTTAATAATCTACAAAAGTAGTAAAACAATCTTCAATATTTAACTGACAAAACGTTAGAAAAATAAAAAAATATTTTTGTGGTTCGTTTCTTTAAAGATTTTTTTATGTATGTAAACTTTCTTGAAAGTTTTTTATTTGTTTGTAATGACACATACGTTAAATTTTTCTGTCTGCAAATAATTTTTGTGTAATCTGTCTGCGAATAATTTTGTATCTAAACAGTTGTACAAGTAAATAATGTCGATTTTTTTTTTTGAAAAATACATATGGATTCCGCGCTAAAAATACTGCTGCGGTTTTGAGGTAAAATATGAATCAAGCCAATTTCTAAAACCCTGTTCTGAAGTGAATCGTATTCCAATAAGGGAAACAAATGGTGGTCGGAAGTGGCAAGGTCTGAGCTATAAGGCGGGTGAGCCAAAACTTTCCACCCACTGTTTTCTAAATAGTTTTTGACCGGTCTTGCAACATGTGGCCAAACGTTGTCATGATGGAAGATTATGGCCTCGTGTCTGATCGAGTATTCTGATCGTTTTTCGTTGATTGCTCTCTTCAAGCGAATCAATTGTGTTCGGTACAGATCCCCTGTGAACGTCTGACCCGATTTCAACGGCTCATAATATAAAACATTCTTCTGATTCCACCATATACAGGGCATTACCTTGCCGCCATGGATATTCGGCTTCGGCGTTGACTGTTTGGGTGGGCTTTACATATGACCTTTTGTGCTTGGGGTTATTGTAATTCATCCGTTTTTCATCGCCAGTAACAAGACGTTCAAGCATCATTTCCAAAATGCAAAATCTCCTTTCAACGTTCCTCTGCTTTAATTTAATTCTGCTTGTCTTCTGGGTAGAAATCACCACTTTTGAATCGCGCAAACCATCGTTCACAAGTTTTTTGAGGTAGTGCATGTTGACCGTAAGCTTCTACCAACAATCGATAACTTTCAGCAGCCGTTTTCTTCAAATGAAAGATAGTAGACTTCCTCGCAAAGCATCTTTTAAGGCACGGAATTCGACATTATTATAGCGATTGAAAAACATGTGTGTTTACACACATGTGTGTTTACACATGTGTGTTTACACTTTGGCGTCTATCGAATACTGAATTATAATGACAGATGATTTCCCTCCGAAATACCATATTTGTTATTATTGACACAAACCATATGTAATAGTTATGCCATTTGTTATCCCTATCGACATTATTAACTTGTATACCCATATTTGCTTTTTTCTTGCTTTCACGATTTGTTTTACGCAATCTAAATTGCTGACCTCTGCTCATGTTGTATTTTATGAAGAATAGCACTAATACTCTAAAAATGTAGAACTGAATAATACAATAATTTGATGACATTAATAATTATGATGTTAAAATTGTTTATATTTATGTATTAACAAATTTTATATAACCTTGTCAACACAATTGTTGCTAAACACTGAACATATATTGTTAATTTTCTTAATGTCTAATATTTGATATAAATTTATGAATTATTTTAGATTTATCTAATAAATTATAATAATTATTTTATATAAGAGAAGTTTATTGATTGACACTATGTATTTTGATTTCACCAAGGACTTTACTATTATAAGTTTTATGAAAATTTATTAAAAAAAAACAACCATTGTATGTAAATTTTTATGTTTTGTCATGTTTAAATTAATTTTTTCCTGATTGATATCAGTTATATTAAACATAATATAACAAACAAATATGAGTAAATAAAAATGTTAGAAATTATATGGGACTTTTAAAGAGAAATCTATATAATTTTAATATCCAAACCTCAAAAAAAAAATGTAAATGTTTATAATGTTATATATGTTATATATGTTCTATATGTTCTAATATTTTTATTAAAAAACTCAATTTCTAATTTCCGATTTTTTCTATATCAAAACTCTAAGAATATATTATGTCAATCTCCGTTATTATTTTTAAGTGCCCCAAAGATTTTTAATTCAAAACTATTGATTGTTTATAATTAATTGTACCTAATATTGAAAACTTATCAATAGTGAAATATCAGTTTTTTTTAATTTCTTTATTCAAATCATACTTGGGATTTTTCATTAGCATTGAAATTTCATGACAATTAGTTGAGTAATGCTTATGCCAAAAAAATTTCATTACAATTTAATGGTTGTGAAATTTCTTGGCATTAGCATTTGTTCTACTAATGCTAATGAAATCGTACAAATGCCTGAAAAATTATTTACAATTGATCAATAAAGCATTTATTTATAAAAAATGGGGGATGTTTAAATTGCTTTACATAGGCTGTTTTTTAAATGGTCCCTTGAGATCTGGCCGTATATCGCAGTATATTAAAATTCTAGAAGAGCAAGAAGTTCGCCCGTATTAAGCTTTCTCGATTATATTTCGAGTTATTTGCCATTTTACAAACTTAGCGAGACAGGGCAAAGCGTACGAAATTTCGCTCTAGCAGAGTATCAATATAAAATTATAGTTTTTTAATTATTTTTTTTAATTGATTAATTATTAATTAAAATAAAATTAAAAAAAAAACATTACCATTAATCAATGAAATCAAACAATTAAGATAAAAAAATGGTAATGAAAATAATTTCATTACAATGCAAATGCTAATGAAATTATCAATTAATTAGTCTATTCAATTAGTTAGTCCCATTGAATGATTCAAATATATAAATAAAATGTTATTTAAATCTATAAATAAAATTAAATAAATAATTCGTCATTTAGTTTGGGAATTTTTTTAAATAGTTGAAAATTTTCAACTTATGTTAGGAGTTAAAGAACGATATCTAACTTATCGAAGATTTCAAAGTTGTCTGAACATTCTATAATTTCTACATTATCTTTTTTTGTTGCGCCTATAATTATTCTCGAACCGCAAAGGTTTTCTTCGTGGTCAGTCAAATACTTAAAATTTGGCGATTTTTCCTCATTATTGAATTTCTAATTTTGAGTTAGGACATAAGGTTGACTATCTATATACGGATAAAATTTCTCATAATGTCATGTTGGATAAAATAGGGTTTCATTCGAGATAGTTGCATTGATTTGCCTCATACTTAAGCGACCGTATTTGTTCTGCCAACATTGATGATTTTTTGTCTATTTCTTATATTGCTACCTCCGATGTACCTCAAGGTAGTGTTTTAGGGCCTCTATTATTTATGTTATATACGAGTGATATTATGTTTTGTTTTAATTATTGTAAATTTTTGTTTTATTTGCGGATGATTTGAATTAATTTTGTGGTTTGATTGTAATCACCTTCAATTTAATGATGACAAATGTTTTCATTTTTACTTTCACAGGAAAATTTTAACTGTTCCTTTTAATTACTCTATTTGTTTCAAAACTCTAAGTGATTACACAGAAAAAAATATCACAAAATTTGAAGAAATTAAAAATCTTTGTTAAAACTAAAATTCGATTTTTAACAATTTTTTTTTTAAATGTTTGTAAATCGAATTTTTTTATATAAAAATTCTTTGAAAATAAAAATTGAAGTTACAAAAAAATACCAAAAAGTCTTGTGTATTTACAAATTTCATTGTTGGTGCCTTTTTAAAACATTTTTTATGTAAATGCATTTACAAAAGTATTCTATGAATGATGGTTAATATTTCAAACAGAATTTTGTAAATTGTGTCTGTATATTTGATGTGTTAGATTTAGGTCAGTGATGTTCATTGCATAGGACAAATGTCCCCTGCTCAACTCACATGTATTCTTAAGCTCTTGCCTTTAGTCGTCACTGAAACAGCGACGAATGAACACGCGTGGCGGATGTATGCTGATTTTTCTTTAATGCACTGAGAAAAATTAATAGCAATGTAAGAAAAATATTTTTTGATAATACAAGATCTATAAAAATCTTTAATAAACCTAATAAAAAAACGCATTTTTTTAATATAAAAGTTGAAATGTTTTTAAAAATTGGAGTCCGATCGTTCATTCATTATTCCGATTGAATGTATTGTATTTTTTTTTCCTTCCAAAAATAGCATTTTTTTAATAGAATATCATAATAAATCCATACATATTACAGATAATTTATTAATATGTAAATATAATGAAATCATTAATATTAACGGTAAAAATTTACAACTTTTTGTTTTTTATAAAATGAAAAAATTATTATTTTCCTTTCAAAAATTTACTTTTTGTTTAATTCATATTTCTTTAAAACTGTTTTACACAAAACATAACAGTTTCATATATTCAATAAAAAATAAATTCATACAGATACTAACACTGCTATTAACCCATTGAACATTTCTTGCAGTGCAATTTTCATTTTCTCACTAACACAACGACATATTTATTTTTGAACAGCACTGATTTAGGTGTAGTCTGTCATCATAAGCAATCTTTTGTTATTCACTTAGATTGTATAACTCCGAAATCATATGCTCTTATGTCTTTTGTGAGAAAAAATTGTCATGATTTAAAGGATCCATACACTCGCAAATTACTATATTGTTAGGTCTTAATTGGAATATGTGTCAGTTATTTGGAGTCACTTAATGCTGTTCATACTAACAGTTTGGAGAGAGTTCAAAGAATACTCACGAGACTTGCTCTTTCTTCTATTAATTATATTACATTTACAATATAATATTCGTTCAAATTTAATTAGTTTTTAATCAACTTTATATTCTTTTATTTATATTTGATATAATCCAATCAAATATAAATTGTCCTGAAATAGTAAACGAAAAATCTCGGAAGTATATAAAAATTACAAAACAAAACACTCTAAAAATAAAAAAATTTATTAATTGAAATTTGAATGTGCAAGGATCAATAAAATAGAACTCAATGATGCCGACAGGATTTTTGTATGAATTCTTCTTAAAGAAAAAAACCTTCTTTTAGTTATTTTTACTTCTTTTTATTTAAGGACCGCTAACCGGCTTAAAGGGTTTTTCAGAAACGGCATTATTTTTTGTGGAACAAACCCATTATTTAAAATTAAATAAGTGGTTTACTTACCAAGTTGAGGTCTCTAAATACGAAACAATTGAAATAATTCCCGATATAGTGTTGGCACATTGGAGATTGAAAGTGCGAGAGATTGTGGAAGCCATAGGCATCTCACATGGCTCAGTTTATTAAATTTTCAATGATCACTTGGATATAAAAAAGCTTTCCACAAGATGGTTGCCGCATTTGCTCACAATCGACCATAAATGCAATCGTGAAACAACTTCGTTTTCATAAAAAAAAAAATTCATGAATTAGGTTTCAAATTTCTATTCTCCGGATTTAGCACCGAGTGACCTGAAGAAATGGTTCGGTAAAAAGAGATTTGACGCCACCGACAAAATCATCTCACAATCAAATACCTATTTTGATGACCTTGACAAACCTTATTTTTTTTGGAAGGGATACAAAAATTGTAGAAACGTTGAACAAAGTGCATAGAGCTCAAAGAAGACTATGTTGAAGAATAAAATTATTTTTTATCCAAAAACCTGGTTTTCATTAAAAAAAGTCACGGACTTATTGACACGCAATATTATTCTTTAAAATATGCCTGTAAGCCAATTAATCATAAATAAATTTTAAATTTTTACGCTAGAACACCCTTAAGATTCTTAAGGCTTTTTCTGTAGAACAAAAAAACTTATATTTTTAAATATAAAAGACCCCTTATTCAGAAGACTTCTTTTATAGAAAACTCTTAAGGGTCTGTATATTTTCATCAACAAAAACCCAAAGATTATAAGAAATTTTTCTACAGGAAACTTCTCACATTTGAGAGCTTTTGTCAAGAGATTGCGAATTTTGGAGAAAGTATTCAAGAGAAGATCTAAGCTTGCATAGAAAATATGTTTTGTAAAAATATCGGGTAAAAAATTAGTTTATATATGAGGTTATTTTCTCACCTTTGCTAAAAGTATTTTACTTTAAAACGCGATACACCGTAAATTACAGCGAGTTTTGAAAAATCAAAAACAACACAGATATCATAGGAACGTGGAATAACCTCTATAGTTTTATAGATGCGCTGTCAAAAATTATTAGCTTAAATTAAGCGATAACATGGAAATTTTAAGCCGCATTTAATGTTTATTTTTTTACTTAAATTTCATTGCTAGCAAAAATTTATATATGAGGAGTTTATTTTGACATAATAGCATTTATTGTGAATAATTTGATCAAACAAAATATGTTACCATTGAATATATCATTTTGATAAAAAGTTACAAAAACTGACTTTGATCTAAATCAACATGTATGTATATTAAATTACTATTGATCACATCTTGTTTGAACTTCAACTGCATAGTAGACAGATCTAAAATATGAAAATTCTAATAAGATAATAAATAAGGAAGGTTGAAATGTTTAATAAAGTTAAAAAAGTATATTAGATAAACAAATTTTCTAAACAAAATAAACTTACTATTTATCATTACTAAGCATTTATTAATAAAGGCATAAGTATTTTGATCAATGACTCAAGGAGGTGAAAAAATGCTTTTACAGGGCTAAACAAAAATTGTAAAAAAGTGTAAATAATAGCAAAACAAAACAGCCATACTTTTGAATTTATTGATCTGTTTATAACAGGTTTAGTTTTTTCGAATTTTACATCTTTATCTATAACTACTTGTAAAAAAACGACTACCCGACTTTTCCTTATTTTTGGTAAAGAAATACAATTCGAACATTTGAGGCCACCTTTGTCCGAATGCTGTTTTCTGATATGGATTTCGCGGGAACGCGAAATAGAGCAATTATATTGTCGGCCCCGCTATACCTTTACTAACAAACGCATAATTAATTTTTGAGCTTTTGTTATTTTTAATATTTTATCAAATTAAAAATTCAAAAATTCAAAAATTTCAAATATTTTTATGACAAATATTTTTGTTTGCATTTAAAAGTGAAAAGACAATAAATCCTAAGACTTGGCAGCATTTTTATACCTACTTAATTTTTAAGTAGCTATATCTATAACCACTTAGCAAGTCTGTATCTACTTAAATTTGTATGGGATATTTATATGAAATTCGAAAAAAACAAGCCTAATACAAAATTATTCAATTTGATATTCATAAAAAATTGTATCATTGTGATAAAAATTCCTAACAATAGCTGATTTTTTTAAATTTAATACTTCTAAAATTTGGCTTATATACAGCTTAGAAGATGGGTTTAGCTAGACCCCATTTTAACATGAGCTAAATCATGGGTGCGTTGAAAAAGAGGAATGGTAAGTGAAGATACTCTGTACAACCCGCAGGTCGGCTTATTATGCGCAGTCATGTCGCGTTGGTTACAATCTAATCCAGAAACTCCGTTCTGTTGACGAAATTCCTCTGTCTCCGTCAGCCCTTTCCACTAAGACCAACCAAAGTTAGAATATTGCCTTGAGACAAATATTAAACTCTAATTTTTTTAAAGGTCAGACAGCCACAAAGATAGTGTTCTAAGATATCGTCATCCTCCTCACAGGCCCTACAAGCCACCAAGTCTGCACGGCACATTCGTAATAATTGTGCCCACAACATTGATTGCCCGGTGAGAATACTTGCTACCTTACCAAGTTCCATTTTACCAAGTTTTAAAATTCCCTTATTTTCTCTCTTAGCCTCTCATCTACTGTCGAGGTGTCCATATTGTTCTGTGAGCAATTACAGTCTATTAAAGAAGTTCTGCCTTTTATGCCTGAAATTGTTTCACATTATCCAAATTAACTGCGCTCAGAAGAACCCCTATCCCTGGTTGAGAATTTATTAATTTCTTCCTTGCATCCAAGGATAGTGAAGAGAGTACCTGGATAGAAGCATGGCTATCCGTAAAGATCTTTCTATTTTTAGTAATCCATCCAATATTTATAAATTTAATGTATTCCGTGATTGCCATGATCCCCGCCTTAAGGGCGATATTATGATCTAGGAGGCAGAAGCATTTTTCAACAAATAGGTCTAGAAAACAGATCCAGTCCTTCCATACATTTTCGAACCATCCGTAAACAAGTCAATGCCTGGATTCTCCCTCAAAATGAAACTTTCTAATCAGGATTTCGGGATTCATGATCATATCAAAATTCTATTATTTGATGTATCCCAATAACTAGTCTAAGATTTCTTATGTGTTGGGCATATTATGGCCACAAATTCATTCAGCAGTAGCATTCAGGTGAAGCACAGCCGAAACGGCTTTAAATAGCGGAATCTCAATAAGTTCTTTCGACAAAACTGTCTACAAGCAACATAGAAAGTACACTCACCAAAAAAAGTCTGTAATGGCAACTAAAAATTTTGCTGTTATTACGAGAACTTTTGCTAATTTGAGCCCAGCGGTATTTTTTGCCAATCTTAGCAACAAAAGTCTGCTGACGTTTACTACATTGAAATTAGTAGAAAAATTAATAGCTGCTACTAAATTTTAGTATACTTTTTGTAAAAAATCTTAAAATCTCTTTGATAAAATCAGCCAAAAAAATTACTAAATATTATTATTATTAGTACAAAATTTTTTTTTTATCGAGCATACAAATTTTTTTTATTATATTTATTTTTTTCAAAAAATATTTTATACAAAATTAAAAACAAAATCAAAGGCTTAAAAATCTTAAAAATTGTTAAAACATAAACGAATTAATCATCTTGTTTTTATTTGGTAATTTCTGTTTTGAAAAATATTTTGGTCAATTTTTTTTTACTTTTAAGGCTGATTTTTAGAACTAAAAACTTTTTGGTAGTATTTTAAGTGGATGTCCTATTTTCAGGCATGAGTCGGTATATTCACTTCCGATGAGTCGGTATATTCACTTCCGATTCCTTTTTTAATCTATGTAACATTTTATGGCAATTAAGTTACATAGAGTTAAGCTTGTAGATGCAAGTTTTAATTACAAATAATATTTTATTCAATATCTATTTTTTTTTGCTAATTTTACCAAATCGGTTTTCAAAAATTTGCAAAATGATTTCTGAAATTAGTAACAAAAATTTGTAAATATTCTGTAAAAACTCTGTAATATGTTAAATGTAAATAGCAAACTGATTTGCTTAATAATATTTTTTTACTAAAAATCAGTACAAGTATAATAAAGTGGGATTGAAAACCGTTTACAAATTTTTTAACTAACTTTTTTTTCTGAGTTTAGCTGAATATTGCAATTTATTCGCATTATTGTCAACTATACTCTGCTGCATATGTCAGGAGCCAGTGTGCCTACAGTTCTTCTACATGAATCCTACACTATAAAAAATGCTTGTAAATTTACTACTATAGCAGGGGTAAAGTTTTATGTAATATTACGATAATTCGGTAAATATAAACACCAAATGCGTAAAACTATTTTGCGCACACTTTCATATACAATAATACATACACGAAGTATCTTTAGACACTATGTGTTTACAATTAAACACATTATGCCTAAAATTAGTATTATTTTGTTGAATAAAAATTTTACGCTAAAAGTTTGTGAATACACTAACTTATAATGGTAAAAAAATTATGACATATTGAAATTTAAAAAAAAAATCTAAAACAATTTCAAAATTTAAAAAGAAAACTTTTTTAGTGTTTTAAATTTATCAATTATTTGGAATTACTAATCAAAAAAATTATTGTTTTTATTCTTTTTGTGAGTTTCTAAACAATAAATTTATTGTTTTTATTTTTATTGTAATTTACTAAACAATAAGTTTATTGTTTTTATTACAAAACAAACATTGTAGTAGAAAATATGCGCATATTTTTAGGATTTTTACGAATTATATGTGTTCATTTACAGGAAAATCGTGTTTCTTTGCGCACAAATTTGGCAAATTTATTCTTCAATTTTAAAATTTGATTTAAATTTTAGGCACTTTTAATTTAATTTTACCTATTTTGTGTTCATCAATTTACGCATAGTGTGTGTACTTTTTTTCATTTACGCACACAGAGTAAATTTACCCAACTTTTAGTAGTAGTACAGTTTCCTACTATAAGTTGGGTAAATTTCAACAGAAATTAATAAGAGTGTACACTCTAAAAAATTTCTGTTGAAACTTACCCAACTAATAGTAGAAAACTGTACTCCTACTATAAATGGGGTAAATTCACTCTGTGTATAAATATAATACATAATATACATTGATGATGGTCATCTTGAATTTAAATTTACAATATTCACAAATATTATATATATTAACTTTTGAAAACTAAATTTTCGTTTTTAGCTTTTTTTTATTTTCAAAATATTTTCCAATTTCCAAATGTCAAAATATTTATTATCATTCTAAGTTAGTATTTTTTTCAAAATTTGTGCGTAAAATTTTAATTTAACAAAATAATACTAATTTTAGGCACATAGTGTTTAATTTTAAACACTTTATGTTTAAAAATACTTTTTGTGTGTATTATTGTATATGAAAGTGTGTATAAAACAATTTTAGGCATTTTTTGATTATATTTACCTAATTTTCGTAATATTACATAAATCTTTACCCATTTTATTGTAGTACATTTACAAACATTTTTTAGAGTGTACGCTCTGTGTGCATCTCCGATGTAATGTTTCCAGTATAATTAATTTACAATAAATACTCTTAAATAACAAATATGTCAAAAGAAAGTAATATTAGTTGTGGTTCTGTAAGGAAGATTGTGAACTATGAATCTGGATGCCCAGGTTCGCTTCTGAAAATAAAATTTTGTGAAACCTAGTAATATTTATGTGGAATATAATTATTAAATTAGACAACAAAAACACACATCAAATACACATCGCCGAAATATCTTCCAAATAATAAAAGGAAGATAATTTGAAAATACTACTTGATATATTTCTTCCAAATTTTTAATTTCATAATTTTTCTATTAAAAATCATAATTATAAAATGCGCTGTATAAGTGATAAGAAAATTATTTAAAATTTCAATAGGTTTTATTTTCATACATAGTAGACAACAAAAACGTGATACACTTGTTTTTTTTTATTTTTGGAAGTCTGAAGATAAATAATTATTAATTATGAAATTTTATTTTTACTATAATAATTAATTTTTGCGGACTATTTGACAAAAAAACTGTTTACACTTTAGATTAAGACCCTTATGATTGAGTCAAAAATCAATTAGTTTTGATTTAAACTAAAACTTAAAATACACCCAGCAAAATTTTGGAAACTAGTTATTACCTGGTAATATCAGTCCCTTTACCCTTTGCTTTACTTTGAAATCTTAAGTAATACGTTACTAATATTGTCATATATAACTACGTTTTTGGTAGCTATGAAATGATATATATCAGGTGCCGTAAAACCATAGGCAATTAAGCCATATGGCCTTATTTCCATCGGTGAAGTGAAATAAAGCCATTATGGCTTTATTGTACTTTTGATAATTTTCTGTGCAATATTTTTGTAGTGTATTTGATTTCTTTTAATTCCAAAAAAAAAAAAAAAAATACATTAATTACATTAATTGTTACAAAATTAACAATATATGAATGTACGTGCCATCCTTGATAATGGCAGGACAAATTGGGCACAACGCTTGGGAAGAAAAACGTGCTCATAGAAACTAACGGTTCTTCATGCATAGCCAGTCGTTAGAAAAAATATGTTAAAGTGTAGCAATCAAAATTCAATACGGCGCGTATTGCTGCGAAGACGGCGCGCCGGCCGCGAAGATGCCGCGTCGGACCCCTTCCAACGTCTGTACAACTCATTCTTTTAGCAATAGATATGTAACTATTACAATTTATTGCATTTTACACTGGTATGGCATTATTTCCACTTCGATTGACAAACGGATATGACTTTATTTCACTTCTTCTGTGGAAATAAAGCCATATGGCATTATTTCCTAATGCGGTGTGAAATAAGGTCATATGGCTTTATTTCCCAATGCGGTATGAAATAAGGTCATATGGCTTTATTGCCTATGGCTTTATTACACGGCTAATGATATGGTGTTATATGATTACTTTTCAAGAAGCATATTAATAACAAGTTATTGGTATTGTTATAAAAAAATAGTTAATAAGAGACGATAAGATTTTGAAGAAATTTAAAGTATAACTACATTGTTTAAATTTTATAATTTTGATGGTGGGCATTTTTGTATAAACATTAATTAAGATAAAAAAGATTTTAAATTTTTATAACACAGTCGATACAGTCAAAAGAACTTTATTTTCTTCTTTAAAAAAAAAAAAATTGCATTTATTTAAATTTTTTAAGTCATTACTGGTGACGTCTTATTTTAATCCCCACATGTTACCAATGAAATAAGTCCTTATGTGTTCCACACCACACAAAAATTCCTTTATTTCAGACTAAAGAGGTAGCAGCTTGTTTCAGTACATTATCAGTTATAACTTATTTGTGCATAAACACGTAAGATTTAGCTAAACACTTGCCAGCAATGCACACCCTTATGTTAAAATAATGTGTTATTTGATCAAAATGTAAGTACTTGAAATTTTTTTTGTCATTACCTGCCTGCCAGACAGAAAATTTTGTTGGGTATAAACAAATAATCTTATCTACAAATTTCAATTGGTTTTTTTTTCTTATTGTTATTCTTAAAATACCGGATAATACTGATATTAAATATTTTAATCTTTAAAATTATGATAATATAATAAAATTTGCAAATAATTGTTATAGTTATCACAATAGTGTTATAAATTTTTCGCCTGTAAAATCAGTTTTTATCTAGTAAAAACTTCAGCTGCCTGTCATTAAGAATATACGTATGTAGACCATTATAATATTTACTTTTGGAGCAAATTATAATTAATGAGGATGAATAACATCAATGGTTATGTAATTCTCTCGCCCTATTATAACAACTTGTGCCTGCAAGTAGGAAAAAGGTAATTTTTAAGGATATAAATTTACTTAATAATTTTATGCTCAAATTTTAATAAATATTACGATACCTATTAGTTGTATAATTAAAAAATATAATTTCCTTAATTATAAAAAAAAATTTG
Organism: Eustalomyia histrio; assembly: GCA_949748255.1. Taxonomy (NCBI): domain Eukaryota; kingdom Metazoa; phylum Arthropoda; class Insecta; order Diptera; family Anthomyiidae; genus Eustalomyia; species Eustalomyia histrio. The sequence goes on from OX456527.1 coordinate 50,818,488, forward strand.
TTTCTTCTTTGCAGCCACAGTAACTGAGAGCATTGCGTTCTTTTTATTTTCAAAACTCTTTGATAAAATACATAATATGTATAAATGTTAATTGTGATAGTATGAAGACGTTGACGTCAATGGCTGAAACACCTTTTTCTTCATGTAACCACCGCTGGCTCAGCATTTCAAATCTTATCTGTTTGTATATCTGATGGATCTATTGCAGTTTTGCACACGCTTAGTTGGTTGTAGGTAAATAATAACTAATAAAACGTTTTACATCTTCCTGATATTTAAGAATTAGACAATTACGTGTTTAGTTACTTTTCAACTCAACAAAAAGTAATAATAATATATGGCCTAAATTTTCTTAATTACAGACTTGATATGACATTTACGACGATATTCATAAAATCTTAGGTATGAGATTTTAATTAGTTTTTCAAAGATTTGCATATTAAAATACTTATATTAACTAATAAGGAGTCTCGGTCAAGTAAGAGTTCCGATTGCCCTACAAATGTCATAGAGGAGACATAATAATTTGAACTGGTAAGTTTTATTTAATTTAAACTATTTAAAAAAAATAAATATGATGGTACCCTTATTGACTATTATATGGATTCTAAGCTGCCACCCATTTGAAATTTATGTTAATAAACAAAGCTGAAAATGGTGCTTCGAGAAATGTCAAAGCTAAAACATCCCATATACTTAGTGAAAAAATTTTCCTCATATTGATAAAATTGTTTCATAAATCGTTTGACATCAATTTTTCATAAAAATGTATGACAAGTGTTTCTTCAGTCTTTAATATTTCATAAAAAAAAATTCATAAAAAATATCATACGAAACGTTTACAAAGCATTTTTAATAACTTAAATAATTAAAAAAAGACGAAATGAAATTTACAAATAACTACTATATCCCATCGAATAAACTTATCCATTAATATGGTGGAACATCTTCATAAATATTGATGAATCTTTTTCATAAATAACGTAAAAATTGTATATAAATATTGTTGAAATTTCTTTATAAGTATAAGATGAATTTCATAAATCCTACTTAATATTTTTTAAAAAATTTTCATCATAAGTTCTCTTGGAGAAAGGGGAGGATAGCAGGTTTTAAATATGTGAATGGTGATGATATCTTTCTGATCTATGCTGTAAATGTCATCTATCACCACACTGACGTCCTACTGATTTATCCTGCCATTTTTACATTAGAATTGGAGCCGATCAGCAAGTCACCAGGGATAGTGACATATCTTTGCGACATAGGAAGCTTTTTGGAGTCGGTACACTCTCATAAAGAGATCGATAATAATAACAGCTTACAGGTTCAAGTTGATAGAGGTTTCTCCAGGTTTTTGGAAGAACAAAATAGGTTTGAATACAGCAAATCAACTGTAACCACATTCAATTCTCATCGGAAATCCAATGACTTGTCAGAATCTTCAGTAGGTAATTACTTTATAACCAGGGATTCAATTATATATATATTTAGAAAATTGAGGAAAAAGAAATCCTCTGGTCTGGATAATATCCCTAATATCATTCTACGTTTTATTCCAGAGGAAGTTATTTTGGACTATTGTATCTTATTTAACAACATGCTAAATAACTCGCACTTTCCACATTCTTGGAAAGTTGCTAAAGTTATTGTTATACCAAAGAAGGACAGGGATATAAGCAACCCTAAGAATTTAAGGGCAATTAGTTTACTACCGAATATAAGCAAGGTTTTTGAAATTTGTGTTAATAACATCATAATTAAATTTTGCAGGGAGCAGGGCTTATGTAACGATAGACAGTTCGGTTTTAAACATAAACACTCCACAGTTCACGCAGTACATCTGCTAGTTTCAGATGTGCATTGGAACCTGAACAAAACCTTATGTACTGGGGCTTGCTTAATAGATTTTGAGAAAGCATTCGATAATATCTGGATTCCAGGCTTAATCTTTAAACTGATTCATTATCAGTTTCCTTTTCATCTCATTTCACTAATTTACAACATGTTAAAGAACAAATCGTTTCAAGTTTATGATGGGAAAACATTAAGTACAATGAAATTTTGCATTGTTAACGGCTTGCAACAGGGCACTGTTAATGCGCCAATCCTTTTTAATATTTATATTCATGATATTATAGTTTATCACTCAGATGATAAAATTGAGAAGATTAATAATAAGCTGCAGAAGTTTTTTTATGCTGTAGAAAAATATTCGACGGATTGGCAGATGAAGATTAATCTGAATAAGTGCGAAACTATTCTTTTTCGTCCTCCCGTGGGAAAATGCAACAACAACATTAGACGTGGTTGGAAATCCTTCGGGATAAAATCCACAGGAAATATAATTATACCTAACAAGAACAGTGTCAAGTATCTTGGTATAAACTTGGATAAATTTTTGTATTTTAATAACCATATTAATCTACAAATCGAGAAGGCCAGAAAAGCCTTTTTTATGCATAAAAAACTTTTCTTTTCAAAATATCTGAACCCAGAAGTAAAGTTAATTATGTACAAATCTCTTATAAGACCTATTCTTACCTATGGTTGCCAAATATGGTATAATATTTCCCCTTATTATATGGAACGAATGAGACTCTTTGAGAGAAAATGTCTGAGAAGTTGTACATCCATGTACAGATCACCATCTAGCAACTTTACAAAGTATATTTCGAACAGAAGACTGTATGAGGTATCAAAGTCCAGTAGAATTGATAACTTTATAATACATTTGATAAGAAATCACATTCTAAGAAGTACGGAATGTTATGATAATAACCTAATTTTGGCTCCTTACCATGTTGACGAGGCATATATATCAAATATTATTCAAACGGGTTTTATACCACCAGAAGCTTTTCTGTTCCTTGATAAATATGGCTATATCCAAAATCAAACGGGTATACCTATAATTTATCACATACACAGGAGAGCTAATGTCAAGGCCATATCATGCAATCAACTTACTTCTGAGAATACAAGGTTTGATACCAGTGTTTATTTTACCCTTGGACCATTTCTTTTAAACTTTAAAAGATTTAAGTAAGATTTTTTCAATTTTTTCTTACATTTCAATTAATATATTAGTACAAATTATTTAGAAATGTATATACAAACGAAATATTTATTACCAAAAATTATATTATATGTTTATATATAGTGTACTTGAGAGCCCGATACTTGGGACTGTGTATTATAAGTTATATTATACCCACTATTTGTTTATTTTTAGTTTATTAAATAATTATTTAATTTTTGAATAAATAAACATTAATAAAAAAAAAAAAAAAAAAAAAAAAAAAACATATCTTTGCGACTTTTTCCAACTGGGATAAAAACAATTTTTGGATAAAGGTCCATTTGGAGTCAAGGTCCATTTCGATCCCAAGATTTCATATAGTTTCTTTTAGAGTGAGGCAGCGTGGTATGGTAGATCTTGACCGACTTGATTACCAATATCTTAGTAATCTTCTTTGACACAACATATAGAATTTCTACATTTCAGAATAAGATAAATCTAGTGTAAAGAGAGTCTCTTATTTTTTGAAACTTAAAGCAGACCTCTTCAAATTTAGTCCATCTTTTTTAACAAATATAAATTTTAAATAATAATTTTGTTAAGCGCGATTGGGATATAAAAATTCGTGTAGGGGCTTCTCATACGCCGGTATTCACTCCAGTATTTCACACAATAATTAAAAAAAATGATTTGTGTCGTAGATACTTAGGTTCTGCCGGATATTTATATTGATCTTTAGAAAATGATACATTTTCTACAGGCAAAGTCCTCAAACTTTTATAGTTTTCACGTGGAAGAAGATCTGAGATTCAAAGAGTTTTTTAACAGGAAAAAAAAAATTGTCAGAAACTGTGATTTTTCTAAAGAAAAATATAGAATCTGAAGAAAAAGTGCTTAGAACTTTTGAAGTCAAACTTCCATAGATAAGATCTTAAATTCAAAATCGAATTCCATTTTAGATTTGTAATTAAAACTCGGAGACTTATAAAAATAAAGATAGAACGACTTGAGGTGCAGGAAATTTTGGATTATTTAGGCATTCATTTTGATCGTCGACTTATGTGGAAGAATCATATAGATGCAAAATTAACTCAAATGAAATTGAAAATCATTGAAATCAATTGGTTAATCGGAAGAAACTCCAGACTCAGCCTCGATTGTAAACTATTGCTGTACAACTCGATAATAAAATGCCATATGGTGTTATGGAATTCAACTTTGGCCAACGGCCTCCCATTCTAATGTTCAGAGAATTTAAAGAAAGCAGAACAACATTTTACGCTTAATAACAGGCGCTTCCTGGTATGTAAGAAATTTAAATATACACTCAGATTTGAATGTTCCTCTAGTTAAAGATGACGCCGTGAAACCCACCCAAAGCTATTTAGGTAAACTGGAGACTCATCCAAATAAACTAGCGCGTAATTTACTTGGAAATCGTGGCCACCAGCGTCTGAGAAGGTGGGCCACAGCCGACTTGGCATACTAGTAAATTTGAGATAATACATGGCACTGGCTGGACTAAGTAACTTAGTTTTTAGCTTTTTAAATTTGTAATACTTATTGTTAGTTTACTATTTTTAAGTGAAGATTCAATAAATAAATGAATTCGAAAAAAAAATTAAGATTAGGATATTGAATTGAGTCAGTAAGACAGGAAGATTTGAGTTCAAGATTTGGCGTCTTGAGATCTTCTATTGTAAAACTTGACATTGATATCATTTAAAGACTTATTTTTTCACTTTATTTTCTTTAACCACATATTGTGCAAGTTAACACTTTTTTTTAGTTTAATGATTTTACTATTATATCGTCGGGGTCACCAATTATGGTAGCTTTGATAGTCTCCCATTTTTATTTATTTTAATTAAAACATTTTATTGAAGTTTTTATAAAATATAATTTTTTTTTTGTTACTCGTATAAATTTTGATTTACAAATTAAACTAAAAATTGTTAATATAAAAAAGTGAGAAATATAAAAATATAAATAACAAAATTACAACTTATTTCTAGATATCTTGGGGAAGTCTTCATAGATTCTTAAGGTTTTTTTAAAGGATAATGTCCTCAATTACTTTGAGCATTTTTTCCTTCAAAAATATATCCTTAGAGTCTAAGGGAATCTAAATGTTGTCAGAGAAAACAATTCTCTAAATTTGAATGTTTTCCAAATAGAAATATTCTTACAAATCCAAAAATTTAATATCAAAAATTATGTATTATCTGATCATTTTTTTTTACAAGAAACAGTCCTTAGAATTTGATTGATTTTGCATTAAAATTTTCTCGGGATTTGAAGATTTGTCTACATCAACAGGTTCCTAAAATCCGAGGGTTTCTCTGTAGAAGAAATTAATTTCTCTTCTAGTTTTAATCTGTTAGAAAAACCTTTCTGTTAGAAAAACCTATCAGGTCCTGGAAAGGACCTTTCCAGGTCCTATAGAAAAACTCCTATATGTGAAGGATTTTAACCTAGAGAATAGCACAAATTTTTTGAGAACTCTTCTCTATTTATTCTACGAATCTGAGAGATATTGTAGATGAAAAATATTTTCAAATTCTAGGAGTTTTCTTTAGGAAAAATTCATTCGAGTCAGGTGGTTTTCTAAAGAAAAATTTACCCAAATTGTAGGGTTTTTTCTAAAGCAAAAAGTTTTAAAAATATGACGTTTTTACTAAGAATATTTCTGAAGACAAAAGTCTTTTTAGTTGAAGGCTTTTTCTGTAGGAAAATTTGCTCAGAACCTGAGATTTTTATTAGCAAAAAATACTTAATTTTAAGTTTTTATGAAGAATTCTTAAAGCTTTTCTAAGAATTCGATTATTGCAACAGAATTTTGGTTGAAATTAAATATTTTAATTATATTAGGAACACATTTGGTTGGAACAAGTAAATAATTGGGCTGCTGTAACCAAAATATTCAGGTGGCAAGAAATTCGGTTGTCCCAATTGATCTGTTTTGTCTGTGTATAAAAAATAATGCTTAGAATCTGAACAACTTTCTATCGGTAAAAGTTCTTAAAATCTGACGGATTTCTTAAATATTCTGTTGTCCTTTTTCTTATTAGGAAGCTAACACGGACTCAAAGAATTTTCCGTGAAGAACATCCGCCATATTCTGAAAATTAGTTTCATAAGAGTCTACCAGATCCAGCGACCGTTTTTTCTTTAAAAAACTCAAAGAGTTCTATGGATTCTTTTTTTGATTTGAAGTTATTTTATAGAAAACTTTTAGATTTCGGGGAATTTTCGCTTAGAACAAATCTTAAACTTTGGGAGAGAGACATCCCTGAAACCATTACACAGAAAAGATTCATCAGCATCGCCAAGTTTTTGAAAAAATTCAAAATTAAAATAATGTGGATTTTATTTTTTTTTAATTAAAAACAACATTCTTTCGGTATATTTCTCATATTTTTTTTTTTGTTTTTCTTAAATTAATTAAATTAGAAAATAATTATTTGTTTTCATTTACTCTGTAGGTGTAAATATTCCAAAATACTATTTTGTACTTGTCTGATGTATGTAAAATAATTTAAATTTATGATTTTGAATTTTCAAAAATTTGTTTTAAGAATTTTCATTCTCTATATAAATGATAGTGATCAAATAAAGACTTAATAATTTTATATAAAAATAGCTGCTACAGTAGGTAATATTCTATTGTTGCCTAATTTTCATATTTTTTTGCAAATTACTGGAAAAACGCAGTGTTGTATCCCTAACACAAATTTGAATCGCTATAACTAGAGTTTTCAAAAGTCTCTGTTTTTCATTAATTTATTTTTATGGGAAATCTGCTTTAAGTCCAGTAATACACATAACCAGATTTTCATTAAACTCCAGTTAAGACTAGATTTTGTGTATAATGTAAATAGATGCAATATGAATTTATATTCTTTTGTGTAGTAATTGCACTTTTTTTATATTAGTTTTTTAAGATCATAATTTACTATAAATTTTCATACTATTTAAATTTTAGTAAATTTTATTACAATTTTTATTACGCAAATATTAGAACAAATATTTTCATATACACTAATGTGAAACGTAGTACGGCTGACAGCTAAATAAACAATCACTTTGAAATTTATATGATACTAACAATCATTTTAGAAAAACTTTATCATACTAAATGCAAAGAGAGTCAAAATCCTGCAGTCATATGATATATTTAAGTGAAAAACATTATATAAAATTTTGTTTAATTTAACAAGAGTTTCAGACGACAATAAATATAATTATGATTTGAAAGTGAATCAAAGGTAATTATGAATTTTAGCAATAAATTCGTGTATTTTTGTTGCAAAAATCACAATGCATAAGAACTGCTTTGTTGCTAATGTAAGTTGCCATTTCACAATATATTTGTCAACACTTCTAGAATCAATATCAACACCAGAAAAGGTCTTAATTGAAAATCATAACAATTGAAAATGTAAATCATCTTTTTTTTTTTTTTTTTGATAATGTAGATGTTTTTTTTTTTATAATATTTCCACTTCTAAAATAATATCAAACATTTGTGTTTCATATTACAATAAATATGTTAAATAATCATTTGCTGCGTGCAACTGTTTATGCCAAATAACAGTTCGTTGATTTGTAATAATTCCATTTATTGTGAAACGCTTCAATGGAAAATTTTGCCATTATTATGTGAAAATAAAATGAGTAGTGTGAACATTACCTTTAGCTGCATAATATATTCTTTTGACTATTTGAAGTCAAATGAATATTTCAGGCTTGCCAGACTTGGGGTTTTCTTCACAAATTTTTAATTAGGGACATTTGAAGTATTGGGAATATTTCAAGTCTTTGATGAATATAAATCAGTCTTTATCGATGCTGTATCCGGCTGAAAATGTGCTTCTTTGCGATTTCGGGGTTGCTTATTTCAAAATTTTATTAAAAACAAAAAATAAAAATGGCGGATCAAATTTGGCGGACCATTTGTTTTTTTTTTTTAAATTGCCTGAATTAATTCAAATTTGGTTTTAAGGTGGTCTTTTCAGAAATTTGAAAAAACAAAATGGCGGACTAAGTATACTCTTTAAAGTTTGTCACAACTTATTCATAAAAAGTTATTAAAAACATGGGTCTGGTGGATTTCCTGGTCTGTTATCTGAAAAATGAACTGGCGGAAAATATGGCGGAAAAAATATGGCGGCTAATTGTTTTAGATTTGCCTGATCTACTAAAAATTAATTCTAAGAGTATTTAAAAGTTTCTGAAGTTAAATCTAAGAAAATAAAATTGCGGATTATATATATACAGGGTGGCGTAAAAATAACCTTCTGATGTTTTTTGGCTGTAATTAAAAAAAACTGAAAAACTTTGATTCTTCTTGTGGATTATTTTTATTTGGTCTTTTAATTTTTTTTACATCAAGTCGAGAATATGATGTCATGTAAATGGCCGCCGCCACAGTTGATTGTCATTTGAGCCCTTTTTATGGCATTTTCCATCACTTTGGCCAAAACTTCCGGCGATAGGTCCTCACATTCTTGACGGATTTTGTCTTTAAGAGCTGCAAGAGTCTGAGGCTTGTTGACATAATCCCGCGACTTCAAAAAGCCACACAAAAAGAAGTCTGGAGCGGTCAAATCAGGCGATCTCGCTGGCCAGTGCAAATCGCCAAAACGGGAGATTAGGCGCCCGGGAAATGCATCCTTCAGCATATCGGTTGTGGCACGTGCAGTGTGTGGCGTTGCACCGTCCTGTTGGAACCACATGTTTTCCAATCCCAATGCATCAAGTTGCAGCAAAAACAACTCGTTGATCATTGCTCTGTAGCGCTCACCATTCACAGTAACCGTTTGGCCCGCGACGTCTTTGAAGAAAAAAGGTCCGATGACTCCTCCAGCGAAAACAGCACACCATACAGTGACTTTGAGCGGGTGTAATGGCTCTTCGTGGGTTACACGTGGATTTTCAGTGCCCCAGAAGCGTAAATTTTGCTTATTTACGTACCCGCTAAGATGGAAATGGGCCTCATCACTCATGATTATTTTTGATGAAAAATCATCTTCATTATTGCTCAAATAAATAGTCACCAATATTCCGCGTTCTGGAGCAGTGTAGCGTAACATTGTTTATTAACGTGTATTTCGCATGAGTTTACTACACAAATGTCAAAACAGAACTGACATTAGGGGCCAATCGCAAAATTTATAGCATTTTCTGATACGAGGATTACTTTGCGTATATATTCCTTTTTTTAAATTGCTTTTAAAGTAATATTCTTTATTGTCGATTTACGAATTTTCCAGTAATCGATTTTATGATATCGCGATCGAACATATATAATAAAATAATATATAATATAATAATATAATATTATTCAAAACAAATTAAATTTAATTGTGCAATTACATTATATAGGGTAATCCAATAAGGACTTGACAATTTTTTTTTTAAATAAAACGCAAACCATTTGAGATTTTTCCAAAACTTTATGATCGAATTAAAATACAATCAAAATGAATGGAACCCGACTTCGTTCAATCGAAGAATCGGTCACACATTTCGGCCGTAACGGCCGCTATTTCGTGTTCAATGTTGGCCCTAAGTTCTTCCAACGTCGTCGACTTGTTGGCATAGACCAATGATTTGAAAAAAGTCTAGAGGCGTTTAATCGATTGTAACGTGTGGTGTATGGTTTGTGGCACCATCCTGTTGAAACCACATGTCGTCCAAGTCCATGTTTTCCAATTCGGGCCAAAAATAATCGGCAATCATGGCGCGATAACAATCGTTATTGTCGACGAAAAAATATGGCCCAATGACTCCGCCGGCATGCAAACCACACAAACAGTTATTTTTTGTGGATGAAGTGGTGATTCATGAAGCACATATAGATTTTCACCAAACCAATAATACATATTTTGCTTATTAACGAACCCGTTGAGCCAAAAATGAGCTTCGTCACTGCAGATGATTTTGCTCTTTAAGTTGCGGTCACCGACTCCGAATTTCGGTAGTACATTTTTATAATTTGCATACGTTGTACGTTCGTGTACTTTACCATGATGAAAATGTTGAGTTTTCTGGAAAAAGGATGTAACCGTTAGATGATCATTAAAATAGTGCGTTCACAAATCACATTCAAAGTTGTCAAGTACATTTTGGAAAACCCTTTATATGTAATTCCACAAATAAAACTTAACACGCTGTTAAGATTTAATTTTATGTATATTTTAAATAAATCTGGAAATAGTGTAAAGGACTTTATTTGATTAGCTTACAATAGCTCTTGGAAATGGTATAGGCAAATTATTCACTTAATTCTTTTTAACATATGTGGTATGAATTTTTCATATAACTTTGGAAATTCGGTAAAAAATCTTGGAATTTAATTGTAAATGGTATAACTAATGTTTTCCCTGATTCCAGAAATGTGTCTTCAACATATTTTTCATACATTTAAGTCACTCTCTGACGATAAAAACTACTCAAGCCATAAAACATTGTTTTTGTTCAAACTATTTTTGAAAAACATTATTATAGGACTACTATCATAAATTTATCATTTCTTTTTGAAAGATATGGATCCATTCTATAAAAAAATATAGACTGATCGCTAAGGTTTTTATCGGCACGAGGTAAATAACTAAAAAATCACATTTTTTTTTTCACAAAAATGCGAGTTGTTATCAGGATGATGAGTTATATTTTTCCATGTTATTTTAAGGTCGAACCACGCAAATAAAAATTTAAAAAAAAATATTAAAAAAGAACTGCCACTTATAAAATTTTTTTATCAACTTTTTTAACTTTGAAGACCTGTCAAAGAAATAGTTGTAATTACATCATAAAGATAAGTTCGGGAAACCTGTTTATATATTTGCACAACAAATTAGTATACAATTACAAATTAGGGATAAAGTCGGGTGGTAAAATCGGGGTACCAATGGAAACCACCGTTCGGAAAAAAATTTCAAAGGAAACTTATCAGTGAGTTTGCCATACTCCAGGGAACAAGAATTTTAAATTTTGAGGTTCCTAGTTAAATACCTTTAGGTTAAGGGAAAATTTGATACCTAATTAACCACCATTCTTACCACTTTGTCGGTGAAAAATACAAAAGCTACCTTACTAAAGCATTAGAATATAATACAGATTTCTGCCGATGCGGCCTACACAAGACGTTAAGGCGGAGACTTTTCAAAAATTCCGACTTGGTAAAAGTTTAAGCCAGAAGAGGAACTAACATTTCCATTTTGGCTGGGTGCTAAAGTGGATATTTTTTTCCCATAAACCTCATTTTTACTAAGCTCTTCTTAGAAATTTTTAAAAATTATTAGAAATCGTTTTAAGTTTCATTACTAATAAAAATACACTAATAAAAAATGATTAAAAAAAATTTTCGAAAAACGTCGAAATGGAAAACAATCGGTGTAAGGAAAAAAGATATCTTCAAATCATGAAAACGATGCAGTTATCGGAAAGGGTAAAGCTGTTATAGATTTTTTTGTAAAGGTTTTTAATACCCCGAAAACGGTATCATTTGTTAGCAATCGAGTTCTTTATGTTACGACATATACCTTCTTACTTAATTATATTTTTTTTAGTCTCGAAAGCCAATATTCAGTTGCCTAATTTAATATATACACTTAAAATAGTTTGTAAATTAAAATAACAGAAAATACCATTTAAGAGAAATTGTATTTCATTAAAAAGCCGGTTTTTGTTATATATTTTTAAATGTTGTTTTCACAATAAAAAAAGATATTAATTAAGTTAAAAACATATGTTAAAATTTTACTTACCAATTCCGTAAAAAATAACTGATTTATAAAATTTTTTGTTAGTTTCCTCCGATTTTCTTGATTTATGTATTATTTTAAAATGAACTAGAGAATTTATTTTATTATTTAATAAAAAAAAAAAAAAAAAAAAAAAAAAAACTACTTCTAATTTTATTTGCTTACGGTACTATTTAAACATTTAAATATTTTATTTTAATATAAAAAATTATTTTGTACAATTTTTTGCCTTATCCGGAATTTTAACCACAAACACTTATAATTTTGATGGCTAATTTTAAATTTAAATAATTTGTTAGGAAAATAAATATATTATAAATTTGTAGTTTGTTTTTCAAATCGAAAGTTTTTGTTTTTTGTATATGTAATTGCAAAGCAAAACACATACAAAAATTCATATTTTTATTTTCTGTGTTTGAATGTATATGTGAATAATTTCTTGTAATTTGTACTTTAATAATTTTTTATATAAACAAACTATTTTCATAAAAAAAAGGAATTATTTGAATTTCTATATTTAGAAAGAGAAAATATAAAATTTTACATTTAACTGAAAATATCAACTCCTTCTGAAAATCTGTATTTTTCAAAGTTTGTTTTTTAAACGACAGATTCAAATAGTTAAAAAATATATTTCTATGAACTTTAATTTAATTTCAATTGATTGAAAACAAACTCTACGAATTACTAGCCTGCGGGAAAAAAGGGGTCAGTTGGGAATTGGGACTTGTCCCATGATAGGTGAAAACTGGACCGAAAATTCATATCACGAGATAGGTGAAAAGAGAACCGGTTCCTAAAGTTATTACCACGTGAACGGTTTAAAAATCATGACATATTCTTTTTTCTGTGAAATGTTCTTTGGGGTTGGTTGTGCTACATGTCCTTTTAGAGCAGTCCTGTGACATGTCACAGAGGGCAATTGACTCCTTCCTAGGACAAGCTAATGCTAAAGTGACCAATCCTTTTCCGGTCCCGTGACTAGTCCCTATCACAATGAACCGAGGCGTCACGAGGCGTGTCGTGGGATGTGTCCTTAACCCGCATGGTATTTAAATAAACTACCGTCGGTAATGGAAAGTATATTTTGAGTGTATGTTGCTTGAAATAAATAGAACACATAAAGACTTACGAAATGATTTATTTTAAATTTTTATTTTAGCTTATTATTTGGAAGAATCAATTTTTAATGTTTTATTTGACTAAAAGTAACAGCCAAAAATTTAATATTTTCTATCATAATAAAATAAATTTTCCTAATACTGTCATAAAAAATTACTTCTATTTGACAGTTTATTCACATTGCAAATGTAGGGCAGTAGTAAAAATTACGGCATTAACAGTACAAAAAAACATAAAAAATGTCACCAATCTTGTCATAAATTGCTCCATACAAGGAACGAATTTTAATGATGAGACTTACCCAAAAATGAAACTTACCAAAAATGAAACTGTTAAAGAAGTAATAAAAGCATCACTACTATAAAAAAGACATCACTTTTTTTCTGATGGTTTCATCGATGAATTTAACATTGGAAGAATTTAAAATTTTTGAAAAATGTTTCAAAATTCTTAAAAAAAAACATTAAATGTTAAAACATGCTTAGACAATATTTTAAAATAGTTTTGAATAATTTTTAAAAATTTGTGCACAATTTTAAAACCATTTTACGTAATTTTAAATATCTTTTACACAATTTTTAAATTATTTTGGATAATTGCAAAACATTTTTGCACAATTTTATTTTATTTTGGAAGATTCTGAATTAAAACTACAATAAAAATGGTGTAGTGTTGAATAAAATACACAATGCAGAAAATGCACAGATTGCGCCTTTAAAACAGGTTAAGCTAAAGGTAAAAAAATCAGTTTTACTTGATTGAACAATAAACTTAAATTTAAAACTGCATGAAATTTTAAATGAAAATATAAAAAGTGATTAAATTAAATTTTTGATTTTAAATGATTAGAAAACAATATTTTAAATAAATGCCTTGATTCAAAAAATATACACTCACAATATTATTTCGTTAAAAATAACCTAAAATACATATTAAATTAATCGAAAATACAATCAAAAAGAGGACTACTGATTTTTCAGTCACTGGGACCCAGATCTGGGGAATACGGTGGATGTTCAAGCAATTCGTACTTTAATTCTTTGAATTTAGCCATCGTCAAAACACTTTTGTGAGCAAGTGCATTGTCTTGATGAAAGATGATTTTTTCTTCTTTAAACCAGGTCTTTTCTCACGAATTTTTTCATCCAGCTGATCCAAAAGGCTGCAATAATATTCAGAGTTGATTGTTTTTATCTCTCTGTAGATATTCAATCAACAAAATTCCTTTTGCATCCCAAAAAACTGATGCCATAACCTTCTTTGCTGATCGTTGTGACTTCACCTGCTTTGGAGCTGAACAACCAGCTTCAGTCCACTGTAAACGTTCTTGTTTCAATTAAGGGTCATGGCGGTAGATCCAAGTCTCATCCATAGTTATAAAACGACGCAAGAAGTCGGTTTTATTCGGCTTAAAACGCTCCAAATTACGCTGAGAAATTTGTTTTCGATCCAGTTTTTGTTGAATTGTTAATGTGTGCGGCACTAACTTTCCAAACAGTTTTTTCATACGTAATTCTTCATTTAAAATATGAAGTACTTGTTCGTTTGAGATGCCTATGGCATTAGCAATTTCACGCTTAGTCAAACTTGGGTCTTCACTAACCATATTATGTACCTGCTCAATGATTTCTGCTGTGGTTGCAGTTTTTGGTCGTCCTTCGCATGGATCGTCTTTAAGACTGGTACGACCACGTTTAAATTCACCAGCCCAAAATTCAACGGTGCGTTTTGAAGGTGAGGACTCATACACTTCTAACAATTGTTCATAAATTTCCCTTGCTTTTAAACCCTTCAAAACAAAGAATCTAATGATTGCACGATATTCAATTTTTTCCATATTAAAAAAAAATCAATGACACGTCAACTTCAAATGGCTTGTAAACAAAGAAAGAATCGACAGAATGACTTGCTACTTTGCATGTGTTCTCAGGAGAGTTATACCAACTTAAGAAAAACAAAAGTTTGGAGCTAGCAGTGCCATCTCTTGGTGAGCGCAAGAACTTTTCAACCAACCTGTAGTAAAAACAAACGAAAATCGTTTAAAATAACCATCAATTTTTAACTGACAAAAGAAAAATATATATTTGAATAATTTCTTGTTATTTTTATTGAAATAATTTTGTATATAAACAAATTATTTTGTTAAAAAAAAAAATAAGAATTATATGAATTTCAATTTTTAGAAACAGAAAACATAAAATTTTATATTTAACAGAAAATATCAACTCCTAGTGAATGGCTGTAAATTTTTTTAGTTTGTTTTTTAAATGACTGATTCAAATAGTTAAAAAATATATTTCTATGAATTTCAATTGATTCTTAATTTAAAAA